>MCJB01002403.1:77002-141537 GCA_002018475.1 Nicotiana obtusifolia | reverse complement strand
CCCCCCCCCCCCCCCCCACCTTTAATCCTAGTCGTTGATCTCAAATGATCAACGGTCCAAAATAGTACCCCCATTCTCATTATACTCTCACACCAAACACTAGAGATCATTTACCTCACCCTAGCCACCCCTGCATTCTCTCTCATCTCCACTCTCACACTAAACCCTAGCCGACCACGGAGATCCTTTCTTATTCTTTCCTTATATGCGTTCATACGCGGGTTTTACTCACCTTTCTTGCAACTATTACTCGTTTATGGTAACTTTCGGTACCATTGCACTTATGGCAAGCTCGATTCTCACAAATCCGGCTTTGATTCTGCCATGATTTGGGCTTGTGAATGATTTTTCCTAAGTTCAATTCCAACTAGGGTTTGGATTCTGATTCTTCTTTTACTGGTTCTATTGTAGATTGCATGTGATATTTTCTTTTCTAATTTAGGTTTAATTGATTGTTTCCTTGTTTATTCGTCCTAATTTGTCAATATACAAACCCCCTTCCTCGTTTCCCTGAGGAGACTGAACGGTTTTTACGAAACTACTGCTATTACTCTCTCACTCTTACTATTCTAAACTTGAGCCCGGCTGAAAGTCAAGACCGCCAAAATTTGATTGTTGTTCTTTTCTCAGTGCAAGCACTAACGGGTTCACTAAACCCTTGGGAACTCTGACGCATTGATATTTTGGGGTTCTGTTGCTCTTTTGGCTATTAACGATTGGGATACTATTGAGATCGTTCTTCATATTTTGCTTGTTTGATAATTGTGATTGGTAAGTCTTTTGTCTTCGAAATTACTTTATCTTTTGTTCATATCTATGCTTTGTAACGCTGAAACTTCCATGAATCACTGTCCTACTATTCCCTTTTGTTTTTAGCTTATTTTCTCTTAAATACTCTTGTGACTCTATACTCTTAGCATCTGAACTTGCCTAAGTTCTAACTATGGTGTATTCTTATCACATGTGTTTAGCATAAATAACTTTTTTTTACCTGTTTAGCCTGCCATGTCTATGTTGATACATGATGCTTGCCCAGAGTCTTCTCCCTGATTTGTTCTAAATTATTATAGTAACCAACTCATATGTCCCAATCCTTGTTGAGTCAATCTCGCCAACCTGCTATGTTTCTAGGTTTGTGTTGTTATCTAGGGCATGCTTCCATGTTATTTGGATTCTAGTATATGCATTTGACTTGTGCAATCGTGAGTTCTTCAGTATTGTTTGAGACCTTAGGGTAAACCTCATGTCTAGCCTTTTCTCCTATGTGTGGCCAACTAGTACAAAGTTTGATGCCTGCCTGTCCTATTGATCTGAACTGACGTGTTGTTTGTTTACCATAAATGCTTCTGGTACTGACTGATGCTTAGTATGTAAGGTTATCTCACGTTCAACTAAAGTATTTGCTCATGCACCTATTCTACTATGCTACTCTCACTAGGCTCTGATGTTGGACATTCTATTGTATCCCACTTGTTCTTATCTATGACTCTGCCATGTTCTCGTGTTAAGTCTCTTAGCTAAAGTCCCTTTGACTAATTCTAGATTATGCCTTAAGCTTGAAATTCTGAAACTTGGGATTGTACGTCTTCACCCTAAGTAGATATGCCTCTGAAGTTTTCCTTGTGTTTGATTGTGGTCAGCATGCTACTCCTATTCCTTTTGTTCAATAATTGCTCAGGCATGAACTTATGATGTCTTCTGTGTAAAACTCCCCCTGTTGAAGATTAACCCCTATTGATTCTCCCAGTTCTCATGTTCTTTGTCTAATCAATCCTGTCACTCTTGCTTTCTAAAATGTCAATGTGTTTATGTGAACCTTGCTAAATGTCATATAATCCTGTCTCTATGTGGTATTGCTTCAGGGCTGTTTAATTTATTTTCATGTGTGGTTCATTAATTTATTGGGTTAAGTGGTCAATCTGTAATTGTTGGGTTGGGTATGAGTTCATGTATGGCCTTGGATTGTGCAAATGGACATACTATCATGTTTGAGATGTGTTTGGATCTAGGCCTACTATTCGTGTGAAAGAGAGCCTATTGATGGCCCATACAGTACTGGGTTATTTTCATTTGGGCTTGCTGTTTGGCCTGCTGTTGTTCCTTGTGTAATATTTATACATATATTCATTATCTGGGCCTGTAATAATTTGTAAACAAATAGCTGTGGAGTTAGTAAAATGGGGGAAGCGGGTATATTGTAATTAATCATAAATGGGTAGAAAACCTATCCATACGGCTTATTTGCTTTGCTTTATGTTTGACGCACTTTAATTCTACACACTAATAGGAATAATGCCTATAAGGAATTACACAAGTCACTTACTCAATTTGCATAATGCCCGTACTCCATCAAATGCACGTTTGTTTGAGTAAATACTTTACCTGCTCCCATGTCTATTTCTATATGATTATTAGATAGCATGCCTATAGGATTGCAATAATACATGCATTTGCTAATAGTCATCTAGATATCATGTTTATAGGGTTCTAATTAATTAATTATTTAATTAATCGACTACTTCTGTTATTCGTATTACACTACTAGCCTAGATAATGTGTCTATAGGAATATGCATGTTGTGTCTGTGTTTAAATACCAATTATTAGAGATCCTGCCTATAGGATACTGTTACTCGCCTAGAGAGCATGTCTATAGGATCAAACACAAATAATTTCGAGTTTTTTAATAGCTTTCACTGTCCCATGGCACAAATAACTTAGAGATCATGTATGTAGGTTTGATAATACCTATAATCTGCAAAATTCGATAGTCTGAAACAACAACAATGCATGTTGGACGTCTTGAACTGGGATCACATAGAACGTCTATAAGACTTAACGACTCTAGCATGCCTTAATTCTGAAACTGTCTATTGTATATTGTTGAATCTGCCTGCATGCAATTTGCTGTTTATGTGTGGAAGTCCACTTGAGCCTTTCATTGCAATTGTGTACAGTCCTATCTGTTTTTAATGTTGTCTTGTTTTATCATTTTGAGCAACCTAAAAAAAGTCTAGAACCACCCGATAGTAGGTCAAAAATCTCCTAGACCATAGGTATGGGACGAGTAATGCACGCATAGGATACGGTTTAGAATTGGATTAGAGCGCCTTTAAGTAATAACTTCAACATAGTAAGTGGGTAGAAGGAGATGATAGTCTTTGCCTGCGGAATAATATGAGCAAACCCTACCCTAAGGGAGTTGCAAAGTATTATTTATGTTTTACGGGGTGATGCTTTAGGCTAAATAACTTAGGACCCCTAACGCACCTTAAAATCGTTAGGTGGCGACTCTTCTCTTTTAAAACCCATTTACAAGAGTTGTCACACGTCGAAGCCAGCATTCGCGAGAAAATGGGGCGCAACATTGAGTTGCCTCAATTCTTCTTTGCTTGTACCAAATCTTCTATGTACCCATTCAATGGTTGATTCCTTCTTACTAGCCTCCTCAATCCATGTATCATTAAGATTAGGAGTCTTGTCTTTGGCCGCACTTCGAAACCCATCCTTCTTTGGACTAGTTGTCCTAGTAGTAATAGAATTTGATTTTCTCTCATTATTTAACACCTGCAACCCTACTTCTTTCTTCGGCTGTATGGCTTCCTCAATTTTACCTTCCTTCAGTAATGCAAACTTATTAGTAGTTTGAATAGAAACTTAGACTTAACATGCACGACTTCCTTCCTAGTAAACTCACTACCCTACTTCTCTTCATCCTTTCCAGCATTGTTCTTTTTTGGTCAATTATCTTTTACCTCAGTCCATTTATTGGATAACCAACTACTTCGCCACTAATTAGTATCCTTATTGGTGGTTTAATGTTGTTCAATTGTACCTGCTCTTTGCCAACACCTTCAACATGATCCTCCTCTTGAGTTTGACCATACTCTTCCACAACTGGAATAAGTTCAGGATGTAGCCTCCTACATTCATATTCATTATATCCTTGCAGCCTATATTCCTTGCAACACTTAGGAATGTAATTATATTGAATCTTCACCCACTCAATTCTAATTTCTCCAGTTGTCTCATTCTAAATATCCATCCTTACCTTCTTAGGTAAATCTGGAAGAAGAACCACTTGAACTTTCACCCTTGCACAACTTGTCCTTGTCTTGTTGATAGTTACCATATCTAAATGCATCGGTTTCCCAACTGCTGAAGCTATGGAAAAAGGCATTCCTTCAAAAAATATGTTGGCAATAAATTTGGGAAGGAGATCCATGCCAGAGCCAACAGAGTCTCTTCAGAAGCTTTGAACATAGAATCATATATAAGAGGCTGCATTTGGTATTGGTAACCATCCTTGGTCTTCAAGTAATATGCACTCTTAGACGTTAAATTCACAAAGTCCTCAAATTAAGTCAGTTTAATCAACACATGTCTATCCCTTAGAAATCCAACATGACATTCACCTTTTATTCCACATTTTAGAAATCCAACATGACATTCACCTTTTATTCCACATTGAGATGGAATAAATCTACGCAATTCATGAAGCTAAGGCCATCCATAAGAAAACTTACCTATGACAGCACAGTAGAGCCCTTCAATTATGTTCATTCGATTCACCTTTGATAGTCAACTTAATAAGTGGTTATCCAAGTAGAAACTGGACTGGTTTGATTGGAAAAGGGGTAACAGTTTTGAAAGTAGGGTTTACGTGCATGTTCGCATTTAATGAACAAGGTTTAAGCAGGTTTGAAATATCTAATGGCTGTGATGTGTTTGGATTTGGATTGTTAGGTGTTGCGGGATTGTGAGAAGGCTGACCAGCCATGGAAACAGGCTGGTCGCTGCCGACGAGGCCATGGGAAGGCTCGCGGTGGCAGTCGCCTATAGTCTTTGCAAAGTCACCAACCCTATCGACAAACGCAATTTTCATTTTTTGTGAGATCAATTTTTAACTTTGAGCTTTGATACTTTTTTTTTACTGTTCTAAAAATAGAAATTAGCTAAAGACACATTATGTAGCTAAAGCGAAAAATCCGTCGCTAATCCTATTTAGCGACGAATTAATTAAAGGTAGATTATCAAGAAATTCTGTTAGCTATGAGCTAACGACAGATTATAGATGAAATTCGTAGCTGATTTTAGTTTTTTTTATAGTTTGTTGAATTCACTAAGAAAGAAGTATGAAAAATTTCCTTCAAATACAAAACACACCTCTCTATAACAGCATCGCTATATAACAAATATTCACTATAAACACCAATTTTTTTATGAAATCAATTTTCATGCTATGTTATAAAATATGTTCTCTATAATAGCACTTCGCTATAGCAACCAAAAAAATTTAAAATAAATGGGATTGTTATAGAGAGGTTGTACTATATTTCTCGAATAACATGAGGGACGCATTTTTCTTTAAAATCAAGTTGTGCATAGACATATTATCTAATATTTCTCCCCCAAAATTATTTTAAAGATTTGTTTTTGATGTATGTTAAGTTTTTTCTTTTTTTCTTCTTCTTGATCATAATCAACATATCAGTTATTTGTCTAAAAACATTCATATATATATATATATATATATATATATATATATATGTGTGTGTGTGTGTGTGTGTGTGTATATATACACCTTTGTTAATAACTTATTTAATTACCTTAGCATAACTTTTACCTTAGAAATATAACTAAATACCATAATCGATTTGTGGTTTCCTAGTTTCTCTTTATGTCCTCTTTGACTTCTCCTGCAACTAATAGTCAAATAAAAAAGAATTTCTATTTTTTCCATTGATATTTCTTGCTTTACTTTTTTTTTTCCTTTCCCAAAAAATTATTATTAATTTTTTATGACAAATAAATAATTACTATTTTTTCCTGGCAGTGGTTACTTTTTTCTAACTCGAATGGTGATACTAATTGTAGAAATAATTGCCGTAGTAAATTTTAAAAATAGAAAACTATAACTTAATAACCAAACTTTTAAATAAATTACTTATCGATTCCAAATTAAGAATGGCAAATAGTTTGGTATTGAAAGAAAATATAGAGGCAAACCTGACCTTGTATGATTAAAATATTAGGACAAAGAACACAAAAGTTATCGTGGAGTTTTAATGTCGGAAAAAGTAGGATATAGATTATCCTTACGTTTATGCTTTTACATGATTTTGTGTTTTAGTTCATATTTTTAGATTATCGATGGTTTTTTCTTTTCTTTTTTTAATAATTTATGAATAGTAAAATTTTAATTAACTTTAATGTCCTAAATGTTAGAACTTCATATTTAATTCACATTGTTTACCCTTAAAATGAGTAACAATTGAATTTATACGTGGTTAAAGGAGATGTGATTTAATTTAACATGGATGAACTATGAATAGTAAATCATTGATTTAAAGAAATTCAGAACAATCAAACCAAATGTAGTGGATGAAAGAGTTCAACTTTGCTTTGAGCGTCTCGGAATTTGGTTTCGTTTTAGCCCTCGGAACGAGCTCGATTATGACTTAATAAACAATCAACTGAAGAACACTTTGAACAATAGCTAAAGGACAAAAAATTAATTTTATTGCTTTGATATGCTTGCCAAGAGTAGTTTTAAAATGAAAAGGTTCTTCCCTTTACATAGTAGGGGAGTTTCAATCCTAGTACAAGTATAAATAACGTAAAAAAATATCTTCTCCTTCCAGTAAATGTTGATCGACAGTTGATATCGGGCGAGATTTACGTCGTCACATCCGGTTGAGGGATGATATTACGGCTCCCCACTTATCGTGTCTAACCGTTTTTTCCCTTAATCTCGGCCCTTCACTCTGCTCGGACCCGATGCTCAACCGTATCCAATCTCGGTTGCACCATTCGTCCTCCCCGGGCTCTAAGACGTGGAACCCCTCGGCTTTACTCGAGGTCATGTCATATCATGCTTCCCTCTCATTTTTTTACCGGGAAATCAAGGGTAACTTTATGCCAGATTTTACCCATACATAGATAGTCCCCTCACTTTTTAGAGAGCAGATTTATCGAAACGACGAAAAGTGATTAATTGACCCCGATTCCTTCCTCCGTACACTACAATCGGGTCGAGGAGTCAGTGAAATGTCCCATCAGTAGTGTCATTCTGACTTCGAACACGTATCAGCCGCTGGTTGACAATATTCGGATGCGAAACGTCACGCATTAATTACCTCCATCCTATAAAAGCTTCGGTTCCCCTTCTTTCACTTTTTTACTTTCCGATTTCAAACATTCTTAAGTTACCCCCGAACTTTTTACTTGCTCATAATTCCTTCAAATCTTCATACATTGTTCTACACATCTTCATTTCTTCATCTGCAATCTTCAAATCTTCATATTTCGTCTTTGAACCTTCAAGTTTGACCTTCAAATATTCATACCCATCTTCAAATCTTCATATCTGCCTTTAAACATTCATATTCCCAGATATCGATGGTGAAAACCTCAAAATCTGTGCCTCAAAATACTGTTTCTTCAATTGCAACCCGGCCGCTTACATCAAAGTGACCCCGCCGGCAGCAGCTCCAGAACCTCCCCTTATGGACTTTATTCCCCGAGGCTATTCCATAGACAACAATTGTAAGGTTGAAAAGGCCTCCAAACAAGGGGATCGCAGTGAGGAGGTATGGAGGTATATCTGCTATATCACCGAAGACACGCTCCCAACGGTCCGGGGGGACTGCAAGTGAGAAGGGTCATGTTTACGATACTAAGCTCAGGCCTAAAGCTTTTGAAGCAATTCCCCGCCTCAAGCATGGATCCCCAGCATAAGAGAATGGTCATGTTTACGATAGCGGCGGATAACAGGGTGATATCCGGGCCTGTTGGCATAGCCAGCTACCTTAGTTGCTTTGTAACCGAAGAGGACCAAGTGAAGATGAACGAAGTGGATGCCCGAGTCTTTTCAACGAGGCATAGCAGGCGTTGAATAGGGTATGTTTCCCTTTCCTTGTATCCCTTAAAGGGTTCATTTAGCCTTAGCATATTTTAACGATTTAGTCATTATTATTCCTCAGGCTTTGGTGCTTCATCATGAGAGCTTCCATCGATCTCGGGTGGAGGTAGGTCATCTCGAGTTCGAGCTCAAAAAGGACATGTACAAAGCTCTTAGTGAGCGAAAAGATGAGGCCCTCGAGGACCTCCCCGTCCTCCAAGCTGAGCTAGAAAAAGCTCAAAAGGAGGCCTCGTCGGTGTAACGGGAGCAAGTCGTTCTGGTAGAAAAGGTACAGGTGTTTGAGATTAATAACGAGAGGCTAAGAACAAGTGCTAATGCCACAAACTCGCAGGTCCAAGAGAAGATAGACCTGATCGACTAGTAGACTTGGCGTCATGGAATGGGATGCCCTCGGCCTGGAGTACAACGCACTGAAGTCCAAGTTGGAGGCGGATTCGAATGAGTCCTCCGAGGTTCAGGATATGCCGTCCCAATATAAGAACGTTGTGGAGGTGGACGAGGCCCATATAATAACAAATAACGAGTACATGAAGTGGCTATCCTGGAGGGAGACTCTCGAGAAGATTCATGCCCGAGGATTCGATATAGCGCCTGAGATCGAACAAGTGAAGAGACTTGAGGCCGAGGCCAAAGAGAGATATGAGCCTGAGGGTTCGGGTAGCGAGTAGGCTCTGGTGAAGACTAGGCGGGAGATTCCTTAGTTTTTACTTTTTGCTTTCCCTTGTATATTTTTTCTTTATTTTTGGGCCGTGTCATAGTGCCTCTGTAAATATCTTTTGATACTTATATAAAAATTTCACTTCGGCTATATTGTGTCCTTTACTTTCCAGTATTTGCTTTATGTTCGAGATTTGTAACTTATGTTTCAGTCTCCAAATATGCCAATAATGCCTTAGCATAGAATTCGACATAACATAGACTGTTCGATCCTCCAAAGCCTAGATGAGTCCTGGGTCAAGTAACAACTCTGAGTCGCTTTAACTTTGGAGGATCCGATAAAAACGACTTTAGTAAAATAATTGAATGTTTTAACCGAACACAATTATTCTTTGCCGAAGGTGGCTCTTTCTATCACCAGGTCTGAAGTAATCTTTCGTAGGTTAAAGAAAACGTGTAAGGACCTTACTTTTGTGTACAGACTCGGACGTCTCTGAGTCGTTTAAGTCAGCCATAGCCTTTCATGTTTGGGCCTTGCCTAGTAGGCTCGGTGCCTCCTGGGTTGGTAGCCTGAATTGTCCGATCTTATTATTGGGTAGCAGTCCCTAGTTGGAAGAGGCCCATAGGCTTAAGGGTTTTGAACCCAACATTCACTTCAAGTAATTTAGTGATAATATCACTGGTGCAAATGTGAACTGATGAAACATAAAAGGCAAACTTTCATTACTTAGAATGTAGAGTACATAACCAAAAGAAATAAAAGCTTTCTACTATGGCGAGAATGAGCTACCCGGGCACGATTCGTTTGACCGATTGACCCTTACAATAAATTCTAATATTCAAGCCTTGGCTTTCAACATCAAATAAAAAATACCTTCTAAGTTTCTGAACTCAGGATCTTGATTCACGACGTGATCGCCCCCTAGTATTCGAGACTGAACTTGTGAGGGCTTGAAAACTATTGGTCCAATACGGATGATCCGCAGTTCCGGCCTCAGGCCTATCTTCAAAACTAGGGTAGCACATTTTACTGTTGCCTCATTAAAAATCTTGCGGTAAAACCCACTTCGGGAAAAAATTGGTCCAAGGGAAAAAGGGTGCAACACGTGATTTCAGATCTAATCCTCAGATTTGACCTCAACTGAATACCTACACGAGTTAGTTCAAAGCGTGATAAACTACAAAGAAAATTGTGTTCGTACTTTAGCAGTAGTACAGCTTTAAGTGTGCCACATTCTAGTTGTTGGGTAGTTGTACATCGTTCTTGACTCGAGCTTATATGAGCCTTCCCTACTATACCAGTGACTTTGTACGGTCCTTCCCAATTCAGGCCTAGTTTCCCGTTGTTCAAGTTCTTGGTATGCAGTGTAACTTTCCTTAATATAATGTCCCCAACTTGGAAGTGTCGAAGGTTTGCCCTTCGGTTGTAGTATCTCCCTGTTCGTTGCTTTTGGGCCGCTAACCAGACTAGGGCGGCTTCTTGCCTTTAGTCCGACAAGTCTAAGATCGTGATCATGGCCTCATCATTTGACATCTCTGTAGCATATTGGAACCTTAGGCTCGATTCTCCTACTTCTACTAGAATCATAGCTTCTGCACCGTAGGCTAAAGAGAATGGTGTTGCACTGGTGCTTGACTTATAAGTCGTTCGGTATGCCCACAAGATCGCGTGCGAATTTTTTTTTCCACTTTCCTTCCGAGTCGGTCAATCTCTTCTTCAAGTTTTGGAGTATATATTTGTTTGTTGATTCCGCTTGACCATTCCCACTAGGGTGGTAGGGTGTCTACAAGATCTTTTTGATTTTGTGGTCCTCAAGAAATTTACTAACCTTGCCACCGATGAACTGCCTCCCGTTGTCGCAAGTGATCTCGAATGGTATCCTAAACCGGCACATAATATGATCACATATGAAGTCAATAACCTCTTTTTTTCCGAACGTTCTCGAACGCCTGTGCTTCGACTCACTTGGAGAAATAATCGATCATGAGTAATATATTGGGCTTTGGCTGGTGCCCATAGCAAGGGACAGACGATGTCCATCCCCCAGTTCATAAATGGCCAGGGGGAGAGGACGGGGTGAAGCATTTCCCCTGGTTGATAAATCTCGAGGCATGCCCCTATCAATCATTACACTTTCGAACAAAGTCTTTCACATCTTTTTCCATATCTTTGCAGTAATAACCGGCTCTAATCAATTTCCAAATAAGGGACTCTGGTCCCGAATGGTTTCCACAAGTACCCTTGTGTACTTCCCTCATCACGTGGTCGGTCTCACCTAAACCCAAGCACCTTGCTAGCAGTCCGAAAAATGATCTTCCGTATAATTTCCCGTCGACCAAGCCAAACATGGAAGCCTTAGCACGTAGGTCCCTCGATTACTTAGGATTAGACGGAAATTTCCACTTTCTGAAGGTAGTCTATGTACTTTTTTCTCCAGTCCCAAGTCAAGCTTGACGAGTTTAGCTCAACGTGACCTTCCTCTATTGCTGAGTTCATCAATTGCACTACTGCTCCGGAATTAAATTCGTCGGAGTAGCCCGGCGACCCTTGATTGGCCAATGCATCGGCCTCGTTATTTTGATTTCTACATGTTGTTGAGTCCATTCATTGAATTAATGTAAGATCACCTGTAATTTATCCAAGTATCTCCGCATCCAGTCCTCTTTTACATCAAATGTCCCGTTGACTTAGTTAACAACGAGGAGGGAGTCACACTTGGCTTCGATCACCTCATCCCCCAGGCTCTTAGTCGTAGCCTCCTATTCGGCTTCATTGTTAGTCAATTTCACAGTTCTAAAGAGTGCCTTATTACGTTACCTGTAGGTGGTTTTAGTACGATTCCCAACCCAGACACTTTCGCGTTAGAAGCACCATTTGTGAATAGGCTCCATAACCTCGAGCTAGTCCCTGAGGTGAGCAGTAATTCTTTCTCAACCTCGGGGATCAAGGCCAGTGTAAAGTTAACCACGAAGTCTGCCAAAATCTGAGATTTTATAGTAGTTCGGGCTTTGAACTCGATATCGTATCCGCTAATCTCTATGACCTATTTGGCAGCCGAACCGAGAGCCAGGTTTATGCATAACATTCCTTAGTGGATACGAGGTCACGACAAATATGGGGTGACAATAAACGTATGGATTTAATTTCCAAGATGCACTCAATAAGGCGAGTGCTAATTTTTATAAGTGTTTGATACCTTATTTCGGCATCGCCTAGGGTTTTACTAACATAGTAAATACGAAACTGCTTACCTTTTTCTTCCCAAACTAGGACACCACTTACCGCTACCTCAGAAACTGCCAAGTAGAGGCATAGCTGCTCATTTGCCTTCGAGGTGTGCAATAAAGAAGGGCTCGACAGGTACCGTTTGAGTTATTTCAAAGCCTACTGACATTCTGGGGTCCAGGAGAAGTCATTCTTCTTCTTTACTGATAAGAATAATCGGTGGCTTTTATCGGACGACCTCGAAATAAACCGGCCTAACGCGCCTATCCGCCCCTACAATCTTTGTACTGCCTTAACATTGTCAACTACGGTGATGTCCTCTATGGCTTTTATCTTGTCCGGGTTGATCTCTATTCCCCGGTTGGATACCATGAAACCGAAGAAGTTGCCTGAGATGACCGCGAAGGCACACCTCTCCGGATTCAGCTTCATGTTTTATTTCCTCAGTATGTCGAAGGTTCCTTGAAAATGCTTCAAATGGTCCTCTGCTCGCAAGGACTTAAATAACATACCGTCAATATAAACCTCCATTGATTTTCCTATTTATTCTTCGAACGTCCGATTAAGTAGGCGTTGATATGTGGCACCGGTATTTTTTAGCCCAAACGGCTTCTAACAGTAGGTACCGGATTTTGTTATAAAAGAAGTCTTTTCTTGGTTGCCCTGGTCCATCTAAATTTGGTTGTACCCAAAATACGCGTCAAGAAAACTCAATATCTCGTGCTCGGCCGTCGCATCGATCATTCGGTCGATGTTACACAAAGAAGATGAATCCTTTGTGTCACGACCCAAAATCTCAACCCGATCGTGATGGCGCCTCTCATGAAGACAAGGCCAGCCAATCCAAACTAACTTCATTTTAACAGTTAAATAATACGAAAATAATATAAGTATGGTTTAATAACAGTAAATTACGGAAAAATATAGTAAACCATCCCGACTACAGCCCTCAGATCGGGGTGTCACAAAGTCATGAGCCACTAATGAAATCCTAATAATAAAATAACTATTACAATATCTTTGGCACAATCGTTTGAAGAAAGTGGAAACAACAAAATAAAAGAGATACGGGGATGCGAACAACAACAGCCACCTCGTAGTCTCTGAATCACCACCCTGACAATAGTAGTCAATACCTCGCGCGGAACCGATAACGCCTGAATCTGCACACATGGTGCAGGGAGTAATGTGAGTACTTGCAACTCAGTGAGTAATAAATATAAATAATGACTGACAGTAAGAAACACATAAGACCTAGAGCAATCCACGATGGAACAGTAAAAACATGTAACATCTCAAATAGATAACGTGAAGTAAATGGAGGCAACACCAACACAACCAAAAATGCAATGCGATGCAATGCAAGTCATGACTATCGTGGCGGCGTGCCACCCGTTCCCTGGGTACCCGGCGCTTACTGTGGGGGGTTCAGTAGCGCAATATTTCGTGACGGCGTGTCACCCGATCCATGCATGTCACATCTCGTGGCGGCGTGCCACCCGATCCCATTAAAATTATTTGAAAATATCATTTAAGTTTCAAAACCGAGTTTATGAAATAAATCAATTCAGCAACAATACCCCTGAAGGGTTCACATAACCGGCGAGATGCCAAATAATACCCCTGAGGGGCTCACATAACCGGCGAGATGCCCAAATATTATGTAATAAACAATGACAAATACCCCTGAAGGGTTCCATAACCCGGCGAGATGCCCAAATATTGTAAGCAGCCCAAATCATGATGATATCAAACAAGTTTCAATCACATATATAGTAAAATCATAAATCGGGATGGACCAAGTCACAATCCCCAGAAGTAAACGACCCCATGCTCATCATTGAGCATGTGCGTCACCTCAATATAGCACTACGATGTGCAATCCGGGGTTTTGAACCCTCAGGACATCATTTACAAACATTACTCAGCTCAAATAGGCTAAATCCTAAGCCCGCGACGCCCTTGCCCTTTGAATTGGCCTTCACGTGCGTCGAATCTGTCCAAATTCAGAACAATTACATCACAATATGTCGTGGGGACAAAGCCCAAGCGAAAACAATCGAAATTACTAAGAAATCCCGAAATTAGCAAAACCCGAGCCCCGGGCCCACTTCTCAAAATTCAGAAATTATCACCTCAATGGGTTCCTTATCTCCTCACGAGTTCAACCATATAAAATTTGTCGAATTCAGACACACCTCCAACCCTCAAATCTAAGCTTTAGGGTTTCCACCATTTTCCCAACTCAAAATACCAGTAAAAATGCTAAAAACAACTATAATCTTAGGGAATTCCTTCAAAATTGAGTTAGGAATACGTACCCCGATGTTTCTCTTAGAAACCCTCCAAGAATTGCTTCAAGACTTGCTTCAATCTGAGCTCTCTAGCTCCAAATATGTTTAGAATGGTCAAACCCCTTTCTTTAAGAATTTACACGAGATAATCTCCTTTGGATATGGTTTTGAAGTTGATTTGTTGTGATTCTATGGTGTTTGGAGGTGTTCCTCTTCGTGGGTAACGAATATGGGTCTCGTAGGGCAAAATGAGCACTGAGTTCTACTTAAAAAGTATCAAAAATCGGGTTAAAACACCCCTGACAGGCCATTTATGCGAATCGCAAACCTGTCGCATAACAGGTTTGCGGTTCGCATTTTTGGACCCAGAAATCGCGAACCTCGCCCCCAAGTTCTGCCTCAGTTCGCGATTTCCATGTCAAATTCGCAGTTCGCATAGCTGATTTGCGGTCAATTCGCGATCGCAAATCTGACATTTCTGCAGATTTTTTCCTTGACACGAAAATAGGCATAACTGTCTTATACGATGTCCGAATTGGATGATTCTTTTTGCTATGACTCCGAAATTTCGATACGGATCTAATGCTTCAATTCAAACTGAATTTGGAGCCCATTTTCATAACATTATATCACTTATTCTTGAAAAGTTGATATCAACACATTCTTGAAATGCCAAAGTTAAACTCCATCAACCATCCAAAATCCATTCAAGGCCCTCGGGACTTCGACCAAATATATCAACAAATCTTAAATCATTACATGGAATTAGTCGAGGCCTCAAATCAATCAACAACGCTATATACACGAATCATACCCCAATTCAAGCCTAATGAAACTTAACAAATTCCAACTTCTACATTCGATGCCGAAACCTATCAAATCGATTCCGATTGACCTCAAATTTTGCACACAAGTCATAAATAACATAACAGACCTATGAATATTTTCAGAACTAGATTCCGATCCCGATATCAAAAAGTAAACTCCTCGGTCAAACTCTCCAAAAATCTTCTATTTTCCAACATTCGCCAAAATGCGTTGGATTGTCCTACGGACATCCAATTTCAAATACGAACATACGCCTAAGTCCGAAATCACCATACAAAGCTATAGCAACTCTCAGAATTCCATTCCGACCCTCGGATCAAAATCTCACCTATCGACCGGAAATCGCCAAAATTCTAACTTCACCAATTCAAGCCTAATCCTACACGGGACCTTCAAAATTAATTCCGATCGCACTCCTAAGTCATAAATCATCTCCCGAAACTAATCGGGTCGTCGAAAATCACATCCGAGCCCCCTAACTCATAGGTCAACATCCGGTAGACTTTTTCCGATTTAACCTTTCTTGAAAGAGACTAAGTATCTCATTTCTTACCAATTTCCCTCCGAACTCAACTACTCAACTTGGTTACGTAAAACACAGATAACGAAATATAATGAGACAGAAAATGGAGAAGACGGAGTGGTAACCCACGAGACGACTGGCCGGGTCGTCACACTTTGGACATGCCTTGTTTAAGTCATTATAATCTACACACATTGTAAATTTGTTTCCTATTTTAGGCACGATCACTATGTTAGCTAGCCAATCCGAGTATTTAACTTCCCGAATGGAACCTACTTTCAGAAGTTTAGATTTCTCGTCTTTAATGAATGCGTGTTTGTCTCGGACTGAGGCCTCCTTTTCTGATTGATCAAGTGGAATTTTGGATCCAAGCTAAGTTTGTGAGTTGTCACCTCAAGTGGGATCCCTGTCATATCTAAGTGGGACCAAGCAAAATAATCGGTGTTAACTTTAAGGAAATTAATAAGTTTTTTCCTAAGCTCGAGAGTTAACCCTGTGTCTAGGTATACCTTTCTGTCCAGTAGGTATTCGATCAGTATGACTTGCTCTAATTCCCCGATTGTCGATTTGGTGGTATCGGCGTAATTGGGTGCTATAAAGGATATTGGGACACCATAATCATCTTCCTCATTTGCAGTGTGATCCTCCTGTTCTGTGGCCCGGTCAGGGTCGGAACCGCTGATTGCTATTTGGTTCTTTCTCTTCGACTAGTTCCTTACTTTTTTATGTCGTGAACGTGCACATCGGGGTTACTTCCTTAATGGTGAACATCTCTTTTGCGGTCGTTTGTTCCCCGTAGACCGTTTTTATTCCACACTGAGTGGGAAACTTCAATGCCTGATACAGGGTCGAAGGCACCGTTCTCATGTTGTGAATCCATGGCCTCCCCAACAAGTCATTGTATCTCATATCCCCCTCGATCACGTAGAATTTTGTTTCCTAGGTGGTCTCGGTAGTGTTTACTGGTAGGGTTTTTTCACCCTTCGTCATCTCGCATGCCATGTTGACCCCGTTCAATAACCGTATTGCTGGTACAATTTGGTCTTATAATCCATATTTCTATATGACCCTCCTCGGATGATGTTGGCCGAGCTACTTGGATCAATTAACACACATCTAACTTGAGATGGATATTACCAGTGCATCATTATGAGGCTGGATGATGCCCTCGGCGTCCCCATCACTGACCGAGATGGGCCCCTCCAAGATGTAATCCGGGTGCGTTTTTCTTTCGTGATAGAAACTTTTGTGCATTTTATCATTGGTCCTTGTGGGACATGCACTCCCCCAATGACCACGTTGATCATGTGCTGAGGCTCCTCTTGTTCAATTTGCTTGTTGGCGTCCTTATTTTTGAAATGATTTTTGGCCCGCCCACTTAGAAATTCCTGAAGATGCCCGTTGTTGAATAGTCGAGTCACTTCCTCCCTTAGGTGTCGAAAATCTTCAGTCATGTGACCGTGAGTACCATGGTACTTACACACCAAGCTGTGATCCCTTTAAGTGGGATCAAACTGAAGTGGCCTAGTCCATTTGGTCTTTTTATGCGACCAAGGACCGACACTATTCTTGCAACATCTACATTGAAATTGTACTTCGATACTCTTGGTGCTTCCCTGCCCCCAAGTGATATGTCAAAACAATTTTTATTCAACAAACCTTGGATACCAGGTCCTTCGTCAGTTTTCCTATCGTTTCTAGTTGGGTGGCGGCCGGGTCCATTTGCCCTTCTGTCCGAGTTGTATGGTTGATACCGATCTCGGACCGACCTTGGCTCCTGGTCCATAATTCTTTCCGATCTGTTGTTCCACCTGTTGGGATAAACAGACCCCAAGGGGGACCCTAGCTGCTTGTCCTCGACTCTAATCTTCAACCGATACCTGTTATGGATATCGGCTCAAGTAACCGTCTGGTACTCCACCAAGTTTTGCTTCAATTGATGAGATGCAATGGAACTCTAGGGGTTGAGCCCTTGAGTGAATGCCTAAACGGCCCAATCATATGCGACCGGGGGCAGGTCCATTCTCTCTATCTGGAGCCTCGACACGAACTCCCTAATTATCTTGTTGTCTCTTTGATTGACTTTGAAAAGGTCTAATTTCCTCGTCTCGACCTTGATAGCGCCGGCATGGGATTTAATGAAGGCATATGCAAGCATAGAAAATGAATCAATTCGGGGGTAAGTTATGGTACCATATCATTGCTCCTTTGGACAAGGATTCCCCAAATTTCTTCTATAACACCGACTTGATCTCGTCGTCTTCTAAGTAGTTGCCTTTTTTTTCCGCACATATAGGAGGTTATGTGCTCGTTTGGATCTGTGGTCCCATTACATTTGGGAATGTCGGACATTCAGAATCTCTTCGGAATTGGCTTCGGTGCCGCACTAGGGGGAAAGGCTTCTAAATGAATTCTTTGGAATCCGGTTCTTTCAATATTAGAGGTGCTCTCGGGATATGATCGACTCCTGAATTGTGTGTTTCCACCTTCTTGTCATTTACCTCTATCTTTTTCTCACCAGACTCCACCCGCTTTGTTAGCGCTTCGAGCATTTTCATCATCTTGGAAGTTTCCCCCGAGCCCGAATTCATCTGGTTCTACGGCAATCTGTTAATTTCTTCGAGCATTTTCTCTAACCGGCTCGGGCTCGATCCTGTTTTGGGCGTGACTTTGGGTCTGCAATTGTGCTATTGCCACTTGGTGATCTTGTAACATTTTGAAAATCAATCATAAGCAAAGTCCATCACCTTCGCCATCGGGCGCTTCTCGAGCTGATGGCCAGGGTGCCCCCGAAATGCTATTTTTTGGGATTAGTTGGCAGGTTGATGTTGATGGCAACCTGTGAGTTATCATCGACCAGGACAGCGATTGGGACAACATTAGGATTAACGGGGGTATGTCATTGCTTGGTACCACGTTATTGTTTTCACCGTGGTGGCCTGACTCGGTGTCAACGTTCAAGTGAGCAAACTAAAAATTTAACATTTTTTGGTTAACCTGAAATCAAACTTGAAAGAGCAAATGCAAAATACGGTGTGTTATTGAGATTCGTATCAAACCACTATTATCCTTAGCCCCACGGTGGACGTCAAACTGTTTACCCTTAAAATGAGTAACAACTGAATTTTTACGTGCTTAAAAGATATGTGGTTTAATGTAACACGAATGAACTATTTACAGTAAATAATTAATTTAAAGAAATTCAGAACAATCAAACAAAATATAGTGGAAGAACAAGTTCAACTTTGCTTTGGACGTCTGGAATTTGGTTCCGTTTTAGCCCTCGGAACGAGCTCGATTATGACTTAATAAACAAACAGCTGAAGAACACTTTGAACAATAACTAAAGGACATAAATTAACTTTACTGCTTCGATATGCATGCCAACAGTGATTTTAAAATGAAAAGATTCTCCCTTTTATATTGTAGAGAAGTTTCAATCCTAGTACAAGTCTAGATAAGGTAAAAGATCTTCTCCATCCAGTAAACGTTGATCTGCAGTTGATATCGGCCAGATTTGCGCCATAACATTCGGTTTAGGGCAGATACTACGGCTCCCCGCTTATCATGTCTAACTATTTGTTCCCTTAGTCTTGGCCCTTCACTCTGCTTGGATCCGATGCTCAGCCATATCCGGTCCCAGGTGCACCATTCGTCCTCCCCGAGCTCTGAAACGTGGAATCTCTCGACTTTACTCGAGGTCATGCCACATTGTGCTTCCCTCTCATTTCCTTACCAGGAAATCGGGGGTAACTTTATCCCCGATTTTACCCATACATACACATAAGGAATAATTTAAAGTAAGATTTTAATTGATTTTTAATTTTAAAATATTAAGAAAAACTTAAATTATAATTTTGTCCAATATAAAATTTATTTTTAAAGGATAAAAAATACGAACAAAATAATATATAGGTTAGACCAAACCTATTACAAGCATTTGCATGTTATTGCAGCTAATTTAACTTGACAGCGTAAACATATACATTGAAGAACGCACATAAATTAAACTCAATTAATTGATTAAACAAATAAGCATGTTGAAAATAAATAAATTAAATAAATAAGCCAACCCAAACAGCGTAGCTCACAATTCAAAAGTTAGACTTTTGACTAGCTGTGGCCTTAATTAGTGGTTCCCTACTTATTCTTTCTTGAGATCTGCAGCACGCATTCCATTTTCTATTATCCTATTCCAAATTCCATTCTTTTTAGCTCCCTTTTTGTCCAAATGTCATAGTTCAATACAAGTATATAAACATTCCTCCTATTTTGATGCATTTAGCAGGTTATTTCAATATAATTTTTTGGTTTCTTGTTATTGTTGTGATTGGATCTGAATCAATTAATTCAGACTCATCTGCCAAAAACTCACTCGATTCCTTACTACAACAATATGCATTCAGGGAATTGAGTTGGGCAAGAGCTAGAACTAGTGTTCCTTATGATGCATCCGTCCCTTGCAATTTGACAGGAATTAGAATTTAAGCCTTGATGCTCAGACGACACAACTAAAACGAAAATTCTAGTATCATTGAGGAGCCTTATGCAAGGAAACATCTTCTGATTTACCAAAACTTGGCTAATTGGTCGTCTTTTTATTATCCTTTGCCTCGTTACACTTATCTAACACCGCTTTTGGGTATCTCTGCTTATGATTTGTATGCCAAAATGTACCCTAATTGGATATACTAGCTCTGAAAGATCCTATCACCATCGGGTTTCCTTCTGTGCAGCCTGCTCCAGAGGGGTTTTTGCCCAAATGTGTTTATTTCTACTCGAATAATTGGGTCGAATAATTGGGTTGAATTTTGCAATATCACAGATGAAAATATTTGTGAGACAAGAATACAAGGCCATTTTGCTATAGTTGCTGAGGTGAAAGTTGCTCCAAGTCCTCCTCCTACTGCTCCAAGTCCTTCTCCGACTGTTGATAAAATTACCCCGAGTGCTTCTCTTACAGTTGATAATATTGTCCGTAGTCCTTCTCCTACAGCTGATGGAATTGCCCCGAGACCCTCTCTTACAGCTGGTGGAATTTTTCCGAATCCTTCTCCCACAGCTGGTGGAATTGCCCCGAGTCCTTCTACAACAGCCAGTGGAATTGCCCCGAGTCCTTCTCCCAAAGCTGATGGAATTGCCCAGAGTCCTTCTCTTACAACGGGTGGAATTGCCCCAAGTCCTGCTCCTACAGCTGGTGGAATTTCCCGGAGTCCTTCTCCCACAGCTGGTGGAATTGCCTCGAGTCCTCTCTTACAGCTGGTGAAATTTCCCCGAGTCCTTCTCCCACAACTGGTGGAATCGCCCCGAGTCCTTCTCCCTCTGCTAGTGGAATTACCCTGAGTCCTCCTACAGCTAGTGGAATTGCCTCGAGTCCCTCTCCTGCAGCTGGTGGAATTGCCTCGAGTCCTTCTCCCACAGCAGGTGGAATTACCCCAAGTCCTTCTCCAACAGCTAGTGGAATTGCCCTGAGTCCTTCTCCAAAAGCTTATGGAATTGCCCTGAGTCCTTCTCTTACCACTGGTGGAATTGCCCCGAGTCCTTCTCCAACAGCTGGTGGAATTGCTCCGAGTCCTTCTCCCACAACTCATGGAATTGCCCTGAGTCCTCTCTTAAAGCTAGTGGAATTGCCCTGAGTCTTTCTCCGACAGCTAGTGGAATTTCCCCTAGTCCTTCTCCTACTGCTAGTGGAATTGCCTCGAGTCCTTCTCCCACAGCAGGGGGAATTACCCCTAGTCCTTCTCCTACTGCTAGTGGAATTGCCTCGAGTCCTTCTCCCACAGCTGGTGGAATTGCCCCGAGTCCTTCTCCCAAAGCTGGTGGAATTGCCCCAAGTCCTTCTCCTATGGCTGGTGGAATTGCTCTGAGTCCTTCTCCCACAGCTGGTGGAATTGCCCCGAGTCCTTCTCCTACAGCTGGTGGAATTTCCCCAAGTCCTCCCCCAGCTGATGGAATCACCTCGAGTCCTTCTCCCACGGCTGGTGTAATTGCCTCGAGTCCTTCTACTACAGCTGATGCAATTGCTCCAATTCTTTCTCCTATAGCTGATGAAATTGCCCCGAGTCCTTCTCCTATTGCCGATGATGATAATCATCAAAAGTTCAACTCTAAAATGTGGACTATTTCATCGGTATTTCTAATATTTGCTCTCTCAGGAATATTGGCTGTTTTTGTAAAACAATTTAGATTATTGAAAATAAGACAGAGATTGTATGATTCAGCAGGAGTTGTTGAGCCCTTGTTAGATAACACAGAGGCGCCATTGCCATTGGAAGTTCCAACTAGACCATTGTCGTAGAATGATTACGTGTATATGGACAAGTTTGGTGCACATGCACCCGTCCTCTCAAACAAAGCTCAATGTATATATGATGGTATTATTAAATAATTGACTAATCATTGCCTCAATAAAACATCAACGCTACATTCTGGAAGATGGAACGTATCACCCAAGAGTATTTACAAATATTAAACTTCAATTATGAAATATGAGTGAAATATAATAAAGAACCTGTTAAAAGAGAATTTCAAAGTGAAATAATGATTTGCACTAACAGATCTTCTAGTTTGTTCCAAGTGAAAAGTCAACGTCCGAATTTAAAAACTTTAAAACTTTTTCAGCTTCTGCTCAAGTACGTAATGTCTATCGATAACGCTTGCTCTTCGGGAGAGGATCAAACCAATTTAGCAGGTCTGGCCAGAATGGTAGGAGTAGTCCAACACTCCACTCATAGGCGCTCTGCTGAAGTTCACTAAAGACTCAGTCAATCTTAAAAGTAGAGTGGACAAATGATAAACTTTGGATTTCGCGTGCTATTTTTTTGCACTTCTCTTATCATTTTTCTAATAAAGAAATTGAGTAATCATTCATTTATAATTTTTTTGAGAGTGAGATTGTGAAAGAAAAAAGAAAATATCTTTATTGAAATGATTTTTGATAAAGAAGAATATTTTACTTAACAATTCTAAATACTTATTTTGCTGTTTGATACGTCCTCTCATACTCTAGGTGGTGACATTAATTTGAACTTGCTTAATTTTGGAAACAAGAAATAATAAAAATTACAGAAATGCTAAAAGTACTCTGGAAATTACTGCCAAAATTAAGGGCATCAATGGTTCAGCAATGGAACTGATGAATCGGAAAAACTTATATGTCTCTTTAAATAAAGTTTCAAGATTTTATATAAATATTTTACCGTATCGAATAATTAGGATAAATCTCTTACTTTATAAAATAAATTCAAAGTTGTTGAATCAATTTATATGTATAAAATATATATTTGATATTATATACTTAAAAATGATGAACCATTAAAAATTTTGACCTTCGGCCTTGAGGTTGTTTCAGATGGAAAGAACTACAAGTAATACTGAAACCTACTCTATTGTTGGTTTCGTTGATTTTTAGCAGCACGGCACCAAAGTATTTTTCACTTTTTTTTCTTTTCCCTTTTATAACTTTTTGATATTTGAGTCAAACATCAAATTAATATTTTTTCAACAAAATTAGTGATGCTAAACGTAATTTTTTGTAATATACTTTGTGTCTTGTGAACAGCAAAACTTTGCTAGCAACTTGTAACGACCCGGCTGGTCGTTTTTAGAGTTGCAGCCCCGTTCCCCCATTTACTGCTTGTTTCATGCTTAATAGTTGCTATGTAACTTATCGGGGTAGCTAGTTCGGGTCCGGAGAGGTTTCGGAATGAGTTGAGACACTTAGTCTCAAGGTTGGAAGCTTAAATTAAAAGGTTGATCGGATGTTGGCTTCTGCATAAATGGCATCGAATTGATGTTTTGATGGTTCCATTAGCTCTGTTGGGTGATTTTGGACTTAGAAGCGTGTCTGGATAGTGATTTGGAGGTCCGTAGTTGAATTATGCTTGAAATGGCGAAAATTAGAAATTTAGAAGTTTGACCGAGAGTGGACTTTGTGGTTACGGGCTCAGATTGGGGTTCGAAGAGTTGGAGTAGGTCCGTGGTGTCTTGTGTGTAAAATTTGAGGTAAATTAGACGTGAAAGATAGGTTTCGGCATCGAATGTGAAAGTTAGAAGTTCAAAAGTTCATTAGGCTTGAATCGATGCGCGATTCATGGTTTTAGTGTCGTTTGATGTGGTTTGAAGGCTCGGCTAAGTTTGTATCGTGTTTTAGGACTTGTTGGTATATTTTGTTGAGGTCCCGGGAGCCTCGGGTTGGTTTCGGATGGTTAACGGATTGAATTTGGGATTTGAAAGATTGCTCAAGAACCAGCTCTAGTGTAATTGTACCTGCGGAATTTTGATTCGCATGTGCGAGCTCACAGAATCGAGCAGGGGAGCACAAAAGCAGTGTGGGAAGGGGAGTGCAGTGGTCGTAGATGCGAGGGGGTTTTCGCACCTGCGTGGTCGCAGATGCGGCGTGTTTGGCGCTGAAGCGGAGTCGGCCAGCTGGGGGTCTGTGCGCAGGAATATCCGCACCTGCGAGAGCACAGATGCGGAGGAAGCGTCGCAGAAGCGAAGGAGGGCCTGTGAGGCATGTCCGCAGAAGCGGAGGAAATTCCGCAAAAGCGAAACCGCAGGTGCGGTTAAGTGAGCCGCAAAAGCGAAAAAGGCTGGGCAGTGTATTAAAATCGAGGGTTCCGTGATTTTTATCATTTTTAGACATTTCAAGCTCGGTTTAGGCGATTTTTGAGAGGGATTTCGAAGAGATTCTTAAGGTATGCCACTTGTAGTTATTTTTAATCAATAATTATATTTTCACATTGAATTTCCCACCTAGTTTGTGTGTTTTTTAGGTGTAATTTTGGGGGTTGAGGCTAGGGATTTGGAGAGTTTAATTTGGATATTTGAGTGACGATTTGGTGTTGGATCTTAATATATTTGGTATGGTTGGACTCGTGGTTGAATGGGCTTCCAGATTTTTTGACTTTTATTGAATTCCGAGACGTGGGCCCGAGGCCGACTTTTGAGTTGACTTTTTGATTTTTGATTAAGAACTTAGTATTTTCTTATAGGACTGATTCCTTTAGCTCCTGTTGATTGTATCGAACTGATTATGGCTAGTTTCAAGGCATTCAGAGGCCGTTTTCCAAGGCATGGGCTTGTTGGAGTAGAATATTGCACAGTTTGAGATAAGTAATACTTCTAAGCTTGGTTCTGAAGGTACGAAATCCCGAATTACATGCTATGTGATTGATAATGAGGTGAAGCTCATGCTAAATGATGGGCGTGTGGGCGTGCATCGTATAAATTATGATTTAGTCGATTTCCTAGAACTGCGTAGCTATTTTATCTGAACATTTTTGTTGTACTCTATGTTTTAGAGCACTTAACCTGTGATTCATGCTAGAAATCATAATTAGGCTATATGCTGGTACCACTGGGACCCACAGTGGTTGTTCTTTGCTGTTGAATTATCTGTTAAATTGTTGTTGTGTACTCAGTCAGATTCATCATCACGGCTCATATCTCAGTCTCTATTATCGCATATTGCCACATCTCATATCTTTGATTAGGGCTGCTTAACATGAGTGCTGTGAGCCCGAGAGACTGGAGAGATTGGTGATTGAGTTGGGGCCTGAGTGCCGTGTTGTGAGTGATATCTATATATATGTGGATCTGGTTGCACGCCATAATAAGCCTTATGTCTATATATATGCGGATCAGGTTGCACGCTGCAACAAGCCTTATGGCTATATATATGTGGATCTTGGTTGCACGCCGCAACAAACCTTATGGCTATATATATGTGTGGATCAGGTTGCATGCCGCAACAAGCCTTATGGCTATATACATGTGGATCAGGTTGCACGCTGCGATAGGCCTTATGGCTATATGTGGATCGGGCTGTACGCCGCAACAGGTATTCTACAGTGCCGAGTGACTGAGCGTGACGAGCGAGAATTGAGACGGGCAGATTGAGTGCTCTAAGAGTGTGAGTACTTGGGATTTCACTGTGTTGCATCACATATGGTATACACATTGGCAAATAGCTATAGAGACGTCATACTCTTCTTATCAGTCATACTTGGCATATTTTATCTATGCTAAACTTAACTGTTGAACCTAAAAGCATGTCTACTTTTCTATATTGTTCAACTATGTATCTTTACTGTATTGTTTGAGCTCATCACTGCTTTCAGACCACAGGTTAGAATTGTTACTTTATTGAGTTGGTTGTACTCACGCTACACCCTGCACTTCATGTGCAGATCTAATTGTTTCCGAGCACGGTAGTTGCTGATTCCTGGCATTTCATCTGTTCGGAGATCATCGAGGTAGCTGCCTTAGCGTCAGCAGACCTTAACTCTCCTCCTTTATCTTTTAGTCTTGTCTATACTGTTCTACTTTCCTAGACAGCATTCCATTGGTTAGACCATGTGGTTATGTAGATGCTCATGTACTCCGTGACACCCGGATCTTTTGGGAGAATTTTGTACTGAGTTACGATGTTTATATTAAGCTTTTACAAAATTCTTACTTATTTGAACCTATTTCCATATATTTGGGATTTAAAAATGTTGGTATGTGTGAGACATCGGCTTTCCTAGTACCATGATAGGCGCCATCACGACATGTTGGGTTTCGGGTCGTGACAACTTGGTATCAGAGCCTAGGTTATATAAGGTCTCACGAGTCATAAGCAAGTTTAGTAGAATTACTTCTGTGCTTTACTTCGAGAGGCTGTAGAACCCTTAGGAAAACTTCACATTCTTGTATTCTTGTCATGCGTATTTGTTAATTCTGGGAACTAATCTTTTGTTATTCTATTCTCTCACAGATTGTGAGGACACGTGCTACCGGACAGGATGGACAGCCACCAATACCACCGGCTAGGGACACGAGAGGCCTGAGTCGCGGTAAGGGCCATGGTAGGGGCAGAGGTGCAGCACGTACAGGAGCTAGAGCTGCACTTATAGATCCACCAGTTGCCCCAGCTCAGGAGCAGGTTCTATATGTGGTTGAACTGGTGGGACCAGCTCAGGAACCAGTTGTGCCTATTGTGATTCCAGGACTTCAAGAGGCTCTGGCTGAGATATTGACTGTTTGCACTGGCCTTGCTCATGCGATCTTAGTTCCGGCCGCAGCAGCCACTTCTCAGGCTGGAGGTAATCGGACTCCCGCCGCCCGTACTCCAGAGCAAGTGATGCAGGGACTTCTGACACAGGGGGTACTACCAGCCCAATCAGTTGCAGCTGCTCAGGCCTAGGTGGGTCCCGTTATGACTGATAATGAGCAGAGGAGACTATAGAGATTTGTGAAGCTCCAGCCTCCATCGTTTAGTGGGGCTGAGTCTGGACAGCTGCCAGTAGATTCTACGCATGGCAGGTATTCTGGAGATTAGTAGGGTCTCATTCACTACTTTTCAGTTTACTGGGGCTGCCTTCAGATGGTGGGAGGCCTATGAGAAGCGCAAGCCAGTCTGTGCAGCACCACTTATATGGCATGCGTTCTCCGTTCTCTTCTTGGAGAAGTTCGTACCACAGACTCGCAGGGAGGAGCTGCAGACAGTTTGAGCAACTACACGAAGATGGCATGTCTTTGACCCAGTACGAGATGAGATTTTCAGAGTTGGCTCGTCACGCAGTTTGGTTGGTTTCCATTGAGAAGGAGAGGATTAAAAGGTTCATTGACGGCCTCACCTATTAGTTGCATTTGCTTATGACTAAGGTGAGTGTATCAGGTGCTACGTTTGATGAGGTGGTTAATATTGCTCGGCGGATAGAGATGGTCCTTAGTCAGGAGCGTGAAGAGAGGGAGGCCAAGAGGTCTCATGGTTCGGGTGGTTTCAGTGGTGTTCCTTTGGGGGCAGTTCCACCACAGTAGGGGTCATCCTTAAAGGCCCGGTTAGATGACTCATCCAATTTATCGTGCTGCATCATCTAGCCATGGTTCATACAATGCCCGTCCGGGTCAGTCATCTCTCAGTGCTCTCCTAGCTCAGAGTTTGTACCGTGCTCCTTTAGTTCAAGGTTCGTCTGCACTGAGTTCTTCTAACGGGTACTCTAGTTCTTGGGGCCTGATCTAATTTCCACCACCGTTGTCGGGTCGGGGTTGCTACGAGTGTGGGGAGCTTGGTCATATCAGGAGGCAGTGTCCCTGCCTCTTGGGAGGTCCAGCTCAGCAGAGGGGCCAGACTATGACTTCAGTGCCAGTTACATGACCACCTGCCCAGCCAGCTCGGTGTGGGGCTCTGGATGCTAGGGATCGCCCTAGAGGAGGAGGCCGATCAGGTGGTGGTCAGGCCCGACTCTAGCTATTCCGGCTAGGCTAAATGTCGTTGCTTCAGAAATGATGATCATGTGTATTATCTTAGTATGCCACAGGAATACTTCTGTATTATTTGACCCCGGCTCCATTTATTCGCATGTATTATCGTAATTTGCTCATTATCTGGATATGCCTGTGAGTCCTTAGTTTCATTTGTTCATGTATCTACGCCAGTGGGCGATACTATTGTTGTGGACCGTGTATATCAGTCATGCGTAGTGACTATTGGGGGATTGGGGACTACTGTTGATCTCTTATTGCTTAGTATGGTTAATTTCGACGTGATCTTGGGTATGGATTGGTTGTCTCCATGTCATGCTATTTTGGATTGTCACGCTAAGACCGTGATATTGGCGATGCCGGGGTTGCCAAGGATCTAGTTTAGAGGTTCTCTAGATTATGTTCCTAGCAGAGTGATTTCATATTTGAAGGCCCAACTACTGTCAAGGGGTGCTTATCTTATTTGTGAGTGATATTGGTGCTGATACTCCAACTATTGATTCTGTTCCGATGGTGCCAGACTTTCTGGATGTGTTTCCTGCAGACCTGCCAAGCATGCCGCCCGACAGGGATATTGACTTTAGTATTGACTTGGTGCCGGGCACTCAGCCCATATTTATTCCTCCGTATCATATGGCACCAGCTGAGTGGAAGGAATTAAAAGAGCAACTTCAGGAACTTCTTGATAAGGGATTTATTAGGCCTAGTGTTTCGCCTTGGGGTGCACTGGTTCTGTTTGTGAAGAAGAAGGATAGTACTATACGAATGTGCATCGACTATAGGCAGTTGAACAAAGTTACAATCAAGAACAAGCATCCTTTGGCCCGCATTAATGACCTATTTGACCAGCTTCAGGGAGCGAGAGTGTTCTCTAAGATTGATTTGAGGTCTGGGTATCACCAGTTGAAGATTCGAAACTCGGATATTCTAAATACAGCATTCAAGACCTGTTATCAGTATGAGTTCCTTGTGATGCCTCAGATATTCTAAATACATGCATCTGATGAACAGTGTATTCTAGCCTTATCTCGACTCGTTTGTCGTAGCTAATGGTAAGCTAGAAACCTATGTTTTGATCGTACTATTGCACCTTAATTACTGCATTTTACGTGCGTTTGAGCTTAAATGATAGTTTATTATACTTATTACGTATTTTATGCCTAGTAGGAAATGATTCTGAGCTATTTAGGTAATTTGGTGCGAAATTGAACAAGTTGGAGCTTTGACGTATGAGTATAAGCCCATGAAATTAAGAAGGGATCACGTTTTGGGGTCGAGGACCAAGTCCGGATGTCAAAAAGTGAACAAACAAATTTACTCTCAGAAAAAGCCACTACCGCGCTGCATGGGGCGCCGCGAAGCGCGGCGCAACACGCAAAAGTGGTCTGACAAGCGAAGTGCAAGCTCTTTGAATTTTGTCACTAGCGCGCTGCATGGGGCGGCTATGCAAAATCGTCAGAGTGATTTCCAAGTTCGGCTAGGAAAGGGTAGGTTCATCTGGGTTTGTTTTTACATGGTATAAATACACCAAATTATGATTTTTAGAGGACTTTTTACCTACGAAAGATTAGGGAACTAACCTAGGCAAGAAGACTCAAGAATTCATCAATATTTCAACCTGCAATCGGTGCAATACGGGAGTTTATATCGAATCTTTAAAATTGATATTTTCTTTGTTTTTAAACCTTATTGAGATGTCATACTCATTGCTATGGAGTAATTTCTATTAGGGTGTTGATAGATACGGTGTTTAGATAACTTGATTAGGGATTCGATTTATGATAATTATTTAAATAAATTGATGGAGCTTTAATTTGTATTGTGAGTTAATGATTATTTTGCTTAATCAAAAGAGGATTTTGATATTGAATTTCTACACAATTTATGCTCTAGTTTAAATTCGTGATTCAAATAGGTAATTGAAAGAGCCTCTTGAATTGTTAATCGAACTAGAACATAGGAAAATATTCGTGAGAAGTTACTCTTTAGATCATAACCGTCATTTGATTGTTGCAATTGTTTATCGTGCTTCAATTGGATTAATTACTGAATTAACATTTAATCGAAAGAGGAACATTAACTTCAAGTGCAATCTGATTATCAATTGAATTCGTGAGAATAAACCGTATTATAGAGTGAATTAACTCAAGAATTGGATTATGAGTCAGTTATCTTTCACCTATCTAGTCAAATACCCTTATCCCTCTCATTGATATTTCTTCATTGCTCATCTGATGTCTTTTGTGATGAATTTTTATTTCCTTAATTTTTAGTAGTTAATCGTAGTAACAGTTATCAAATCAAGAGTTAATTATCCTGGATAGTAATCAACTGGAGATTATTCGAACACTGTTTAAATCTAATCCCTGTGGAGACGATAATTAATCTATACTATCTTTGACTAGTGAGCAATAATTTTGTGTTGTGTTTTGCGCTCGTCAAATTTTGGGGCCGTTGCCGGGGATTGGAAATCAATAGTATTTAAAATAATTTTTAGTACTAATTCGGGAACCAAATTTTACTTTAGTGATTCATGTTTCTCACTTTTGTGCAGGATACATGTTTGATTTCCCTGGTGTATTACTCGAACCTCTGCAAGGGAAGTGATAACCTACGAAGTAGAGTGAGAGAAACACCTGCGATAACTGAGAAAAGAAAGAGAATTAACAAAACAATTCTAGGGTCAAACTTCGACTCAAGATATCATAGTAAATGAAGAGAGTGATGGAGTAGACTTAGCTGCAAGAGAGGCAGCACAACAAGAAGCTGCCCGAAGAATTGGTAATGAGACTATCAACGATGAGGGGGTCGAAGGAGAGATTCAAGGAGAGAGTCAGAAAATATCAGCACAATGGAATTGATTTGTGAATGCAACTCTAGGATTTCTAGGATGGACTGACACCGTCTTCATGACGAACTCTGAATACTGCATGTGGAGGACCACTAATGAAGAAAACACAGGAGGAGGTTGTCTTAATCCTTGATGAATTATATGAGGATTCTAATCAGTGGCCGACTGAGAGTAATGACAGGAGAAAATCAGTTGGGGTTCACTAGGTAGACTCTAACATATCCGTGCAAGCCCAGCTAGACACCATGGCCAAAGAGATAAGAAAGCTGACATTGGCCAAGGTACAGAGTGAGCCGCAAACAACATGTGACTTTTGTGGATTGGGACACCCTACACATGAGTGTCAAGCTTCAGCTGAGGAAGTCAATGCAGTGGAAAACATTAATAGAGGAAGCTACCAAGGTGGGAACAACTATAATGTTATAGGTCAAAGACATCCAAGTTTTTCGTGGAGTTCACCTAGTGAGAGTTTGAATTCATGGCAGAAAAATAATATCAGACCCCATGGTCAAGGACCACCAAGTTTTCAAACTAGCAAAAGCGGCAATACCAGCCACACCAATCAAATCAGTCTAGTATAGAAGATCTCACGAAGGCATTCATCAACAAGTCAGATGAAAAATTTGAGACTCAGGGCACAGCCATCTAAGAGCAGGGCGTAGCCATTCAAGAGCAAGGTACGACCATCCGGAATTTATAATGACAATTGGCATAAATTGCAAATTTGTTATCTGAGAGGACTCCTGGGACTTTTCCCTCTGACACTAAAAAGAACCCAAAGGAAACAATCAAAGTTGTATCTCTGAGAAGTGGCAAAACATTACTGACCCAGTGGTGAAAGCTAGATCCGAAGTGGTGAATAAGCAGATTGAGACACCAAGAGAGAAGAAGAGTGAAGAGCAAAAGGGCCAGCCTAGTGGGGTACAAAAGGAGATTGAAGAAAGTAGACATATGCCATCTCTACCATTCCCTCAAAAGATGAAGCGGGAGAAACTTGACAAATGTTTTGGGCGATTCTTGGAGATTCTCAAGCAACTTTATGTGCACATTCCCTTCACACTCAGATGCCTGCTTATGCAAAGTTCTTGAGGGGAAATCCTGTCTAGCAAGAAAAAATTAGAGGAAACAATAGTGGTCAAGCTAAATGCCCACTGTAGTGTCATATTGCAAAATAAAATTCTCCAAAAGTGTGGGGACCCAGGAAGTTTCACCATACCATGCTCGTAAGGGAGCAAAAAGTTCGAAAAGACCCTTTGTGATTCTAGTACATCCATAAATCTAATGCTTCTATCTGTATTCAGGAAACTGTAAGGTGAGCTTGGAAAGATCAAATCAATGACAGTGTCCCTACAACTGGCTGATCAAACCACCATTCTACCTGAAGGAATCATTGAGGATATTCTAGTGCCAGTAGATAAGTTTGTGTTCCCCGTAGACTTTACTGTGGTGGATATGGAGGTGAACAAGGAGGTGCCCCTAATTGCAAGGAGGCCATTTTTATGTACAAGCAGAGCTATCCTTGATATTTATGAAGGGCAGCTTGTGCTTCGAGTGGGCAACGAAAAAGTGGTATTCCAGACGAAAAGGATGATGAAATACCCCAGTGATGAGGCGTCCGCCTACTTGTGTTTCAAGCTGGATGTTGTTGGAGAATTGGTTGAAAAATACAAGTTTGACAAGCTTGTGGGGGATACTCTAGAGAGGTGTATTACTCAGTCTAGCACAGTGGAGGATGAAGATCTTAAAATAAATAAAGAGGCTGAAGCTCTTGAAACTGAGGATCAAGTGGTTGATGAGGAGGAACTAAAAGATGAGGCTTCTAAGCCTGATGCGGAATTGAAAGTCCTCCCCACTCACTTAAAATATGTTGAACCTAAAAAATTTCATGTGATTATTTCTGCTGACTTGACAGGTACACAGGAGCGAAAGCTAGTGGAGCTGCTGAAAAAGCACAAGAAGGCCATTGGTTGGAGTATAGCTGATATTCAAGGAACCAGTCCATCCATTTGCATGCACAAAATTCTATTGGAAGAAAATAACAAGCTAATGGTGCAGCCCCAACGCAAGCTGAACAAAAATTTGGAGGAGGTAGTGCACAAGGAGATCATCAAATTGCTAGATGGGGGAGTGATTTTCCCATCTCTAATAGAAAGTGGATTAGTCCAGTGCAAGTTGTACCTAAGTAGGGTGGCATGACAGTGGTGAAATATGAAGCCAATGAATTGATCCCCTCAAGAACAATTACTGGGTGGAGAATGTGCACTAATTATAGAAGGCTGAATGATGCAACAAGGAAGGACCACTTTCCACTCCCCTTTATTGATCAAATGCTTGAGAAAGTAGCTGGACATGGATGCTATTGCTTCTTGGATGGGTACTCAGGCTACAATCAGATACCCATTGCCCCAGAAGATGTTGAGAAGACCACATTCACCTTCCCATTAGGTATTTTTGCTTACAGGAGGATGCCTTTTGGGTTGTGTAATGCACCTGCCACTTTTTAGAGGTGCATGATGTATATATTCTCTGATTTAAATGGGAAGCGTCTAGAAGTATACATGGATGATTTCACCCTCTTTGGTGATGACTTTGAGGATTGTTTGAAGAACTTGGGGCTTGTGCTGGAACGTTGTGAAACCAAGCACTTGGTTCTTAACTGGGAGAAGTGCCATTTCATGGTAAAAGAAAGAACTGTCCTGGGCCACAAAGTAACTACACATCGAATTGAAGTTGAGAGAGCTAAGGTTGATGTAATTGCTAGGCTCCCTCTACGACTTCTATGAAGAGCATAATGAGTTTCTTGGGACATGCTGGGTTCTATAGGAGGTTCATCAAAAACTTTTCCAGCATTTCCAAACTGTTGACTGCATTGCTAGCGAAAGATGTCAAGTTTGTTTTTAATGTGGATTGCTAAGAGCATTCAAATTGACAAAGGAAATGCTTGCAAGATCTCCTATTATAACGTGTGATTAGAGCCAACCATTTGAGATAAGGTGTGATGCTAGTGATGTAGTTGTGGGGGCAATTCTAGGCAAAGAAAAGATAAAATATTTAGGCCCATTTACTATGCAAGCAGGACGTTGAATGATGCTCAAGTCAACTATGCCACTACTGAGAAAGAGTTCTTTGTTGTGAGCTATTGACAAGTTTGACCATACCTGGCGGGGAGTCAAGTGATCGTACACACGGATCACTCAGCCTTGAAATATCTGTTGAGTAAGAAGGAGTCTGAGCCGCGTATGATGCGGTGGGTGTTGTTGCTCTAAGAGTTTGACTTGGAGATCAAAGATAGGAAGGGCACAAAAATCAAGTCGCCGATTATCTATCTCGACTTGAGAGACCTCCGGTTGAAACATTTGATGTAAGGGAAGAGTTCCCTGATGAGCAAGTTTTCTCCATTGTTACGGTCTCCGAAAGACCGCCTTGGTATGCTAATGTAGCCAACTTTTTGGCTAGTGGCTGGTTGCCTAATGACCTCTCTCGTGATCAAAGAAGGAAGCTTCAAGGTGAGGTAGAAAGTTATTTTTGGAATGACCCTTTCTTGTTTAAGCTGTGTGCAGATGGTGTGATTCAAAGGTGTGTGCCTGGATGAGAGATGGCAAGCATTCTTTCCCACTGCCATGATAGAGCAGCTGGAGGATACTATGATAGAAATCTCACTGCAGCAAAGGTCATGGAAGCCGGTTTCTATTGGCCTACTTTGTACAAAGATGCATGGGTGTATGTTGCTGTATGTGACAAGTGTCAAAGGACAGGTAATATTAGCAAGCGGGATGAAATGCCTCTCAACTCCATTCTTGTATGTGAAATTTTTGACAATTGGGGCATTGATTTCATGGGCCCATTTTCATCGTCTCATTTATATTAGTATATCCTAGTACCCATTGACTACGTCTCTAAATAGGTTGAAAAAATCCCTACTAGGACCAATGATGCTCGGGTGGTGTGTGAGTTCTTACGGATGAATATCTTTACCCGCTTTGGGACACCTCGTGTGATTATCAGCGACAATGAGTCGAACTTTGTGAACAAGCAGTTCCCCGCATTGTTGTCTAAGTATAGGGTCACACACAAAACAACAACCCCGCACCATGCCTAAGCTAGTGGGCAAGTTGAAGTGCCTAACCATGAACTTAAACGAATTCTTGAAAAGACGGTTAGTGCTTCTCATAAGGATTGGTCTGTAAAGTTGGATGATGCTATATGGGCGTACAGAACTGCATTCAAAATAATCATAGGGACTTCACCATTCAAATTAGTGTATGAAAAATCGTGTCATCTACCTGTTGAGATAGAACATAAAGCTTATCGGGCAATTAAGATGCTTAAGCTTGGTCTTAGTCTTGTAGGTGAACACAGGTTGGCTCAGATGAACAAATTGGAGGAGTTTAGACTGGACGCGTATGAAAATGCGCGAATCTTTAAGGAGAAGACAAAGAGATGGCATGATCATCTGATTAAGCCAAAGTAGTTTCATGAAAGGGATAGAGTCTTACTATACAATAGTAGACTTAGGTTGTTCCCCAAAAAATTAAAATCACGATGGAAAAGTTCGTATGTGATAAAACACGTCTCACCGTATGGCGCCATTGAAATACAGGATGAAGAAGGGAATGAAAGTTTTAAGGTGAATGGGCACAGGTTGAAACAATACCTTGTTGGAGGATTTGACAAGCAATCCTCTAGCATCGTGATCAAATGAGCCTAAGTGACAGAGTCAAGCTGACGAATATAACTTAGAACTACTTCTAACCCTTTTCTTTTTTCTTATTATTTCTTTTGTATAATAGTTAGATAATGGTAGTTTAGGATTATTAGAGTTTACGAGTTTTGATAATTGTTTGAACAAGTATGGGCATGACTCGAACAAAAAATAAGTACATAAAAGAGTCGGGATTCGACCCCTAGGCTAAAAAAAAAGGGAGGGGGGGGGGACTCTGAGAAAATTGGACTACCGCGTCGCATGGGGCGCCACGCTAGGAAAAATGGGTAAAATCTGTCAGGAATCGACTCTCTGGAAAACCCCACTACCGCCCCGCATGGGGCACCTTGCTCGGTGACGTGGCAGTCCAAAAATCGCGGCTGATATTTAAAAAATTCCGAAAAGCTAAAACAACATACCCGTTTTCCCTTCCCCTTCTCCCATATCTCTCACTCTCTCTCTCAAGTCTTTCCTCTCTAGCTCACCCCCAAATCCCCCATTTTTCTTCTTCTTTAAATTTCTTCCAATCCAACTCTCCACCTTCACCCCTCATCAAGTTAAGTTCTTCTTCTCCTTCTTTTAGTATTTAATGGTAGATTTTAATTAACTTTTGTTTAAGTTTTCTAACCCTAGGTATTTTATTTTTTGCTAATCTTGTAGCTATTTTTCTTCTAGTTTGGCCGAAATTCTTGCATAAACATATGGGATTTTCATTGTTTTTATGATTTTGGGTGATTGTTGGTGTGTTTTGATGGTGTTGCAATTAATTTATATGAAGCTTGGTGGAGGGTGCCCAAGTGGCCGAAAATTAATGAAGTTTTGTGTAAATTTTGTGCACTTGGTACTATTGTGAAGATGTGGTGATGTTGTGGTTGTGGTGAGTAGTGTATTTGATATGGGTATATGGTGATTCTAATCCACTTCCAATTGACATAAGATGGTGAAAGGTATGCACACAATGTGTTTGTTAAAATGCCCTAGTGATATAAAATTGTGTAGTGTTGCTAATTTAGAAGGGAAGTGCTTTGTGGGATGTGATGCTAGATGATAAGTGTGGGGTGGGAGGTCATGTTCGTATATTTTGAAACTTTAACTTGTTAGTCCCGAGTGCTAATTGATTGACCACCCCATGCTAATATGTTGCTAGGTGCTAAATGGGGTGTCCAATTCATGCTATGTGCTTGCGTAGTGTTGTATTGTATCTTAATTTTGTTAGTAGTGAATTCGACTAACTTCTTATTCTTCTTTTCTTAATTTTGTCTTTTACACTTTTAAATTTTGTATTTTACACTAGTGTAGTCCGTGGTTATGTTGTTGTAATGTTATATTAGTAGTGGGGTGGGTTGTTGATTACTCATGACGTGCTTTCAATGAGGTAGTATGAGTCCCCGGTATATATTGTACTTGTGAACATTCCAATAACATAAGTGTGGGGTGGTTACCCTTTTTGGTCTTGTTTTTATTTTAAGTGTTGTGATTAATGTTGTTCGTCTTGTGCAGGTATAATGTCTCGCCGTCTTAGAAAACATTCTAACACAGGTACCTCTGAGGTTTTCTCTAGTAGCCATCGAGGAGGTAGGCAGGCACCTCCCCCCGCCCCAGTGGAGGAGGAGAGGAGCGCAATGATCTAGATGCGGATGTAGTTCCAAGCTGCCAGTATGGCATTCGGGCCGTGCCAGCTCATGCTATGATGTGGTACCGGACCTCTGTTCTGGTATTGAGTCCCAACTCGGAAGTTGGCATTGATGATGGTAAGCTAGCCAGGAAATACTCAGGGATTTACAACAACATAAGATACATGGGTTTTGAAAGCTTGTTTCGTCCCAGTGAATTGGTGAACGTGAACATGGTTCAGGAATTTTATGCAGTGTATGAAGTGGAGGTACGAGGCAAGATGATTTCATTTTCTTCCTGGGTAATAAATCAAATCATGGGATTCACGGAGTATTCGCATAAGTTGTTCTTGAGGTTGTTATGTCGGCCCCCTATCTTGATATTAGACGCCAGCTGTGTGGCACGGGGTCTCTTGCCACATGGATGCGAGATGCTAATGAGTTCCACAATGACATGAAGAAGTGCCATTTCCAACATCCTGCCAGAGTTATTCTCCGGCTAATTAATGCAAAGATCATGTCTATCCAGAACGACACTGATGTCTCCCGGTTGAAGGTGTGTCTCATTTATGCTATCCTGACTCGGATGAAGTTTGATGTGGGTAAGATTCTGCTTGAGCACATGTCTCGACTACGACTACTTGGGGCCCGCACCTATATTTCCCGAGTATGATCAAGCGTCTTCTGAGGACCCACCATGTGGAGGAGGAGTTCCATTATGATCGGGAGATTCCGGTTTTGCGGCCTTTTAAGCCTTTGCTGTCATAGCTATGATAGACCCCCCCCCCCTCTGCGACTGTTATTGTTCCTATAGATCAGAGATTCGTTCGTATTAAGGAGACATTGCAGTTGCTATATACTGATATGGGCCTTCACGCTGCTTGAGGGAAGGTCGACTTGGCTGAGCTGCAGGAGGACCATCCACTCTCCGGCGGTCACGCAGCAGTAGTTGGGCTTAGCTGATGGAGTACAGATGCCACCAGATGAGGACGCAAACTCTGTTCCCTCTGATGATGAAGAGTACCTCTACACTTTTGAGGGTATTGATGAGGAGTAGGCCACGGGCCTCAGGGAGTTACCTTTTCACTCTTGTTTTGCTGTTTTGCATAATGCAATTTCTTGAGTATGGGATGCTCCTATTTGATTGTATTTGCACTTGTATTCTATTTGCCAGTTGGTTTTGTTTGATTTGCTTTCTTAGACAATATGGTATGTAATCATATGTCTGAATTTTATCAGCCTATAACAGTAGTAATTAATTATTTAGTTCGACTCTTCCCGACGATGAATTTCGTCGACTGGCTTCTTGAGATATTCGAAGTCGAACGAGATAAATACAAAAAAATTAAAAAAAAATTGAAAATCCAAAAATATGTCTTTTATTTTATTCTATTCTATTTTATTTTCTTAGATAGTGTAGTAATTTCCCCTTGATTTTTCTTTGTACTGCGGTTCTTTTTCAAGGGTTTTACTTGAACTGGGTGTAGTTGTTTTTTTTGTTTTTGTTTTATAGGAATGAAGAATCTTGAGTCATAGTGCTAATTTGAAGCAATTTCCCTTGACTGCATACGCCTTGAGAGTGGTGAGTGCCTTAGTTGTGACACCTAGGCTCAATTCTTGACTCTTAGATAAGTGCTTTAGATTGGTTGATCGTAACTCTGCTTAACTGCTTTGACTAGAGAGTCGGGAATGATCCGATTCTAAGTGAGTTATATGCCAATGTGTGAGTAAGGTTTTTGTTGATATTTTGTGCATTTCAGTGATGTCTAGAACTTGCCTCATGTGTTTCCAAAGCGAATTAGTAGTCTTGTTCAGTTTAGGAAGTGATATAGGTATTTCTTTGATGATCCAATTATATGTCTGTGACCCGCCTAATTGTTGTGCATCTTCGTTAGCCCTTTTGAGCCTGTAATTCCTTTTTTTTTTTTTTGCAACCACACTACAAGCCTGACTCCTTTGTTTGAATTGACTATTTGTTCGAACCGTTAACCTCTCTTGAGCACTTGAATTTGGTATGAGCTTGTTGAAAGCTACAAGGAGGTATGGTTGGGTTTTGAGTGGAATTATAGAAAAGGAGAAATGTGCATTTTTGTGAGAGCCACTTGTAAGGAATTGAGAAGAAAAAAAAGAAGAGAAAATCAGAATCTAGGAAAAGAAAAAAAAATTGTTGGTGTTTGTATATATTATAAAGAAAATTATTCCTTGCTAGTGATAAATCTTGCTTTGTCCGCGCTTAAAGAAATAGGGAGCTTGATGTTAATATAATGTGAAGGTTGGGGTTTGGTTCAACATAAGTGTGGGGTTTAATTTGTGAAATTGTAAGTATTAAAGTGCTCGATGGGGTGTAACCACTATATCCATATGTATCATACCCGTCCCGCAACCTACATTACAACCAAATTAAGTCCTACTTGATCTTTGACTGAATGAGCTCAATTAGTAGAGTAGTACACTACGGTCAAGCCTATGGTACGTCTTCTATGGAAAATGAATTTTATTTCTAAGAGTGAGTTAATTCTTTCTATCTTGAGTTCATAATTGTTCTTGAACAATATTGTGTGTGAAACTACTCTTTATTGTTTGTGTGAGGGCACATGATTTGTGAAGGTAAGGTAACGTCTTTTACCTCTTTGTTGGAGTAAATGAGCAGGTTATGAAAAATGCGTGGTATTTTTTAGTTGAGTCTTGAGTTTAGGATGTTATGATAGGGTGCTTAGTCGATTTTAAATATTCTTGGCATGATGTATAAGGGATGTTGTTTAATGCCCCTAGGTGAAGTGCAGTTTGATTGCTCGAGAATGAGCAATGGTCTAAGTGTGGGGTGTTGATGGTAGGCTAGAAACCCGTGTTTTAGCCGTATTATTCCACCCTAATTACTGCATTTTACGTGTGTCTGAGCTAAAATGATAGTGAATTATACTTATTGCGTATTTTATTCCTTGTAAATGATTATGAGCTATTTAAGTAACTTGGAGCGAAATTGAACAAGTTGGAGCATTGAAGTCTGAGTATAAGCCTAAGAAATTAAGTCGAGATCATGTTCGGGGGTCGAGGACAAAGTTCGAATGTCAAAAAGTGAACAAACAAATTTACTTTGAGAAAAATCCACTACCACGCCGCATGGGGCGCCACGAAGCGCCGCGCGGCAGTGCAAAGGTGGTCTGACAAGTGAAGTGCAAGCTCTCTGGATTTCCTCACTAGCGCACCGTATGGGGCGGCGCAGCATGCGGCGTGGCTATGCAAAATCATCAGAGTGATTTCCAAGTTCGGCTAGGAAAGGGTAGCTTTGTCCAGCTTTGTTTTTACATGGTATAAATACACCAAAAACATGATTTTTAGAGGACTTTTGACCTACGAAAGATTGGAGAACCAACCAAGGCAAGAAGACTCAAGAATTCATCAATATTTCAACCTACAATCAGTGTAATATGGGAGTTTGTATCGAATCATTAAAATTGATATTTTCTTCTTTTTTTTTAAAACTTATTGAGATGTCATACTCCATTTCTATGGAGTAATTTCTATTAGGGTGTTGACAGAAATAAAGTGTTTAGATAACTTGATTAGGGATTCGATTCTTGATAATTGTTAAAATAAATTGATGGAGCTTTAATTTGTATTGTGAGTTATTTATTATTTTGCTTAATCGAAAGAGGAGTTTGATATTGAATTTCTTCACATCTTATGCTCTAGTTTAAATTCTTGATTCAAATAGGTGATTGAAAGAGCCTCTTTATCCCTCTCATTGATACTTCGTCGTTGCTCATCTGCTGTCTTTTGTGATTAATTGTTATTTGCTTAATTTTTAGTAGTTAATTGTAGTAACAGTCATCAAATCAAGAGTTAATTTTCCTGGATAGTAATGAACTGGAGATTATTCGAACAAAATTACAATCTGATCCCTGTGGAGACGATAATTAATCTATACAGTCTTTGACTAGCGAGCAATAATTTTGTATTGTGTTTTGCGCTCGTCAATAGTATTAATTGATGATATCTTGGTGTACTCTCGTAGCCAGGAGAGCATGCCCAGCATTTGAGAATTGTGCTACAACGGTTGAGGGAGGAGAAGCTTTATGCCAATTTTTCAAGTGTGAGTTTTGGCTTTGTTTGGTGGCGTTCTTTGGGCCCGTGGTGTCCAGTGAGGGGATTAAGGTAGATCTGAAGAAGATAGAGGCGATTCAGAGTTGGCCCAGGCCATCCTCAACTACGGAGATTCGGAGCTTTCTTAGCTTGGCCGGTTTTTATCATCGCTTCGTGTAGAATTTCTCTTCTATTGCATCACCTTTAACCAAGTTAACCCATAAGGTTGCCCCTTTTAGGTGGTCGGATGAGTGTGAGGAGAGTTTTCAGAAGCTCAAGACTGCCTTGACAACAACTCCATTCTAGTTTTTCCTTCAACTTCAGGCTCTTATATAGTGTATTGTGATGCTTCTCGGATTGGTATTGGGTGTATCTTGATGCAGGGGGGTAGAGTAATTGCTATGCTTCATTTCAATTAAAGCCCCATGAGAAGAATTACCTTGTTCACGATTTGGAATTGGCTGCCATCGTTCATGCATTGAAGATTTGGAGGCACTATCTCTATGATATTTCTTGTGAGGTATTTACAGATCATCGCAGTCTCCAGCACTTGTTCAAACAGAAGTATCTAAATTTGAGATAGTGGAGATGGTTGGAGTTGCTAAAGGACTATGATATTACTATTCTGTATCATCCCGAGAAGGCCAATGTGGCGGCCGATGCCTTGAGTAGAAAGGCGATGAGTATGGGTAGCCTTGCAGTCATTCCTGTTGGTGAGAGACCGCTTGCAATTGATATTCAGGCCTTGGCCAACCAGTTCGTGATGTTAGATGTTTGGGATCCCAGCTGGGTTCTAGCTTGTGTGGTTTCTCGGTCTTCCTTATTTGATCGCATCAGAGAGCGCCAACATGATAATCTCCATTTGCATGTCCTTAAGGACACGGTTCAGCACGATGATGCCAAGGATGTTACTATTGGGGATGATGGGGTGTTGAGGATGCAGTGTTAGATTTGTGTGCCTAATGTAGATGGGCTATGTGAGTTGATTCTTGAGGAGGCCCACAGTTCGTGGTATTCCATTCATCCGGGTGCTCCGAAGATGTACCAGGACTTGAGGCAGCATTATTGGTGGAGGAGAATAAAGAAGGATATAGTGGGGTTTGTAGCTCGGTGCCTAAATTGTCAGCAAGTGAAGTATGAGCATCAGAGGCCGGCAGATTGCTTAAGAGGCTTGAGATTCCGAAGTGGAAGTGGAAGAATATCACCATGGATTTTGTAGTTGGGCTCCCACGGTCTTCGAGGAAGTTTGATGCTATTTGGGTAATTGTGGATCAGCTGACCAAGTCTGCGCATTTCATTCCAGTTGGGACTACCTATTCTTCAGAGCGGTTGGCTGAGATTTACATATGCGAGATTGATCTCCTTCACGGTGTGCCGGTGTCCATCATTTCAAATCGGGGCACGCAGTTTACATTGCAGTTTTGGAGGGCAGTGCAGCGTGAGTTGGGCATGCAGGTTGAGTTGAGTACAGCATTTCACCCTCAGACGGACGGACAGTCTGAGCGCACTATTCAGATATTGAAGGATATACTACAAGCTTATGTCATAGATTTCGGGGGTTCTTGGGATCAGTTTCTGTCGCTCACAGAGTTTTCCTACAAAAACAGCTACCAATCGAGCATTCAGATGGCTCCGTATGAGGCTTTGTATGGGAGGCGGTGTCGATCTCCTGTGGGTTGGTTTAAGCCGGGTGAGGCTAGGATATTGGGTACTGACTTGGTTTAGGATGTTTTGGACAAGGCTAAATTAATTCAGGATCGACTTCGCACGACCCAATCTAGGTATAAGAGTTGCGCTGATAGGAAGGTTCGTGATGTTGCTTACATGGTTGGGGAGAAGGTACTGCTAAAGGTTTCACCCATGAAGGGTGTTATGAGGTTCGGGAAGAAGGGTAAGTTAAGCCCTCGGTATATTGGGTCGTTTGAGGTGCTCCAGAGGATTGGAGAGGTGGCTGACAAGCTTGCCTTGCCGCCTAGTCTGTTGAGTGTGCATCTAATGTTCTATGTTTCTATGCTCCGGAAGTATGTCACTGATCCATCACATGTTTTGAGTTACAGCACAGTTCAGTTTGATGATGATTTGACTTATGATGTGGAGTCAGTGGCCATTTTGGGTCGACAGATTCGAATGTTGAGGTCAAAGGACATAGCTTCAGTGAAGGTGCAGTGGAGAGGTCAGCTGGTTGATGAGGCTAAATGGGAGATCGAGCAAGAGATGCAGAGTATATATCCACGCCTATTTGAGACTCCATGTACGTTTCTAGACCCGTTCGAGGATGAATATTTGTTTAAGAGGGGGAGGATGTAATGACCAGGCCGGACGTTTTGAGACTTATAGCCCCGTTCCCCCATTTACTGCTTGTTTTATGCTTAATAATTGCTATGTAACTTGCCGGGATAGTTGGTTTGGGTCCGAAGAGGTTTTGGAATGAGTTGAGACACTTAGTCTCAAAGTTGGAAGCTTAAATGGTTGACCGGATGTTGACTTATGTGTAAATGGCTTCGTATTTGAGTTTTGAATGGTTCCGTTAGCTCCGTTGGGTGATTTTAGACTTAAGAGCGTGTACGGATAATGATTTGAAAGTCCGTAGTTGAATTAGGCTTGAAATGGCAAAAGTTAGAAAATTAAAAGTTTGACCGAGAGTGGACTTTGTGGTCACGGGGCTCAGATTGGGGTTTTGGGAGTTGGAGTAGGTCGTGGTGTCATGTGTGATTTGTGTGCAAAATTTGAGGTCAATCAGATGTGATTATGATAGGTTGCATCGAATGTGGAAGTTAGAAGTTCAAAAGTTCATTAGGCTTGAATTGATGCACGATTCATGGTTTTAGCATTGTTTGATGTTATTTGAAGGCTCGACTAAGTTTATATCGTATTTTAGGATTTGATGGTATATTTTGTTAAGGTCTGGGGGGCCTTGGTTTGGTTTCGGATGGTTAGTGAATCGAATTTGGGATTTGAAAGATCGCTGAAGCACCAGCTCTGGTGCAATCGTACTTGCGGAATTTTGATTCACAGGTGCTAGCTCGCAGAAGCAAGCAGGGAAGCGCAAAAGCGGCCTGGGAAGGGGAGTGCAGTGGTCGCAGGTGCGAGGGAATTTCTGCACCTGCGTGGTCACAGATGCGGCGTGTTTGGCGCAGATGCGAAGTTGGCCAGCTGGGGGTCTGTGCGCAGGTGAGATGGAATTTCCGCACCTGCGAGAGTGCAGATGCGGAGGAAGTGTCACAAAAGCGAAGGAGGGCCTATGAGTCATGTTCGCAGAAGTAGAGGAAATTTCGCAAAAGTGGAACTGTTGGTGCGATTAAGTGATCCGCAGAAGCGAAAAGGCTGGGCAGTGTATTAAAATCGAGGGTTCCGTGATTTTCATCATTTTTGGACATTTCAAGCTCGGCTTAGGCGATTTGTTGAGAGGGATTTTGAAGGGATTCTTGAGGTAAGCCACTTGTGGTTATTTTTATTCAATAATTATATTTCCCCATTTAATTTCCCATCTAGTTTGTGTGTTTTTGATGTGTAATTTGGGGGTTGAGGCTAGGGATTTGGAGAGTTTAATTTAAAAATTTGAGTGACGATTTGGTGTAGGATTTTCGTAAATTTGGTATGGTCGGCTTTTGAATTGACTTTTTAACTTTTGATTAAGACCATAGTATTTTCTTATCGAGTTGATTCCTTTAGCTCATGTTGATTGTATCGAGGCAAGGACTTGTTGGAGTAGAGTTTTGCATAGTTTGTGGTAAGTAACAATTCTAAGCTTGGTTCTGAGGGTATGAAACCCCGAATTACGTGCTATGTGATTGATATTAAGGTGACGTGCATGCTAGGTGATGGGCATGTGAGCGTGCAACATAGTAATTGTGATTTAGTCGATTCCCTGGAACTGCGTAGCTATTTTATCTGAACATTTTTGTTGTACTCTATGTGTTAGAGCACTTGAGCTGTGATTCGGTACTATTGGGTCCCACAGTGGTCGTTCTTTGCTGTTGAGTTATTTGTTTAATTGCAGTTGTGTACTCAGTCAGATTCATCATCACACCTCATATCTCAGTCTCTGTTATCGTATATTGTCACATCTCTTATCTTTGATTAGGGTTGCTTAGCATGAGTGTTGTGAGCCCGAGAGACTGGAGAGATTGGTGACTGAGTTGGAGCCTGAGTGACGTGTTGTGAGTGATATCTATATATTTGTGGATCGGGTTGCACGCCGCAACAAGCCTTATGGCTATATATATGTGGATCGAGTTGCGCACCGCAACAAATCTTATGGCTATATATATGTGGATTGGTTTGCACGCCGCGACAAGCCTTATGGCTATTTATATGTTTATCAGGTTGCACGCCGCAACAAGCCTTATGGCTATATTTATGTTGATCGGGTTGTATGCCGCAACAAACCTTATGGCTATATATATGTGGATCGGTTTGCACGCCGCAACAAGCCTAATAGCTATATATATGTGGATCGGATTGTGCACCACAACAAGTCTTATGGCTACATATGAATCGGGCTGCACCCCCGCAGCAGGTATCGTATACTACTGAGTGACTAAGCGTGACGAGCGAGAATTGAGACAGGCTGATTGAGTGCTCTGAGAGTGTGAGTAGTTGGAATCTCACTGTGTTGCATCACATATGGTATTCACATTGGCATGTAGCTATAGAGACGTCATACTCTTCTTATCAGTCACACTGGCCTATTTTATCTGTGTTAAACCTAACTGTTGAACCTAGAAGCATGCCAACTTTTCTGTATTGTTAAACTTTGTATCTTTACTGTATTGTTTGAGCTCGTCACTACTTTCAGACCACAGGTCAAAATTGGTACTTATTGAGATTAGTTGTACTCATGATACACCATGCACTTCGTATGTAGATCCAGGTCTTTCCAGGCACGGCGGTTGCTGATCCTAGTGTTTCATCAGTTCGGAGATCATTGAGGTAGCTGCCTTGGCGTCCGCAGACCTTGACTCTCTTCCTTTATCTTTTAGTATTGTTTATACTGTTCTACCTTCCTAGACAGTGTTCCATTGGTTAGACTATGTGGTTATGTAGATGCTCATGTACTCCGTGACACCCGGATCTTTTGGGAGAATTTTGTACTAAGTTACGATGTTTATATCCAGTTTTTACGAGATTCTTACTTATTTAAACCTATTTCCATATATTTGAGATTTAAAAATATTGATATGTGTGAGACATCGTCTTGCCTAATATCATGATAAACGTCATCACGACATATCGTGTTTTGTGTGTTGACACAACTCAATAATCATTCCAAGACAAATCTTATTTGTTTTTGGTGAAGAGTGCGTTGGGAGTGTAAAACCTGCGTCATTGCAACCTCTGCCCCTGTAAATTAAAATCTTCCTCGAGTATTACATGTTTACAACTTCTTGTAATAAAATTGTACCAGTCAAACATACAGTACTTAAGTATATATTTTGTGAGTTATGTTAAATTTTGTTACTAGAGAAATTCTTTTTTATTTGAACTCAAACAAAAGCATTTATTAGACTAAATCGATAACTAACAAGTTTATAAAAAAACTAGAACATATTCCCAATAGAAAAGCCTAGCATAATTTCTAAACTCCGTTGCTAAGCAATGAACAATTAGATTTATTAGCCTTCTAAAAGCACTCCAAGCTACGTAAAATCTTTATTTGAGGAGTTACAAGAAAGTATAATTTCATGGGCATCATATTTAATTAAACCCGAGTCATCAAAATATTAATCCAATCATGCGAGATCAAAACATAATCTCATAATTTCAGCATGCTAAGCATTAACACAACCTCAAAAATCGATGAAGCTGCAGGTATAAATTAACCTTTTGAATCATGCACAGCATCCCCATGCTTCACTGCGACCCTGAGTAAGGACGATAGTTATATCTATATTGTACTTCCAAAGAGAGACATTCTAATACAATGCAAATCTTACTTAACGTTTTAAAAATAATGTACCAAAAAATAACGGACATGTACATATCAAAGAGATATCGAGATTATGTATGTGGTAAGCCTATCACTTTTTTTGGCTAGTTCTATTTTTATTTTTATTTTTTTAAGCAACTACCTCTAAGCACATTGCCTAGAGGTTATATATATTAAAATTAAAGAAATACAAAGTTTACAAAATGTTCCTAATTTAAAATATGCGTCTAATTCTAGATGTACTAATATAGCAAAACTATTTATTACAAAGCATATCAAAACCAACTTTCAATTCGTGAAGGCTTGCATATTCCCCGCCAATTGCAAAACATAGATGTAGCACCTCTATTGCTCTCACCAGGCGCCAAGTTTTGCATTCAAAGGATTGGCAGACGTGAATCTACAGTGTCCTTCACATTGCATCGTTGGTTCATTACTTTGACTTGTTAATTGCGACAGTGATTGTGGCCTCCCTCTTACACTGTCGAAATCTGCTGTTGTAGTATTACTGCGTGATGTATCGACCTTGGTTTGTTCAATGACACATCGACAGTACAATTAGCAGCGTGACTGCTATTGTACAGTACCACTGGTAGATTGTGAACTGAAATTGGCAGTGACTGTTTTCCAGTTGCAGTAGAAGCTGCATTGTCGAAGCTCAGTAGAAGATGATCTGTTGGTGTTGCAATATCATTCCTATAGTGCAAAAAGCAAATTGAGGAATGGGAATACTGATAACGTTCAAATTCATTCCTGAAAGTAATTGTACACTGCTGCATGCAATAATTAATCCAATTATAAATCGGAATCGAATCTATAAAAATAATATGAGGCTATTGGACAAGTAAGAGAACTATCACTTTTTTTGTTAAGTCAAACACTGATAAGAGTTTTGAAAAAAATTAAACTAATACGAAAATATAAACTAACATAAAAAGCAAGTAAATTTATCGATGGCTACAAGAATAGATATAAGAGAAATCACTCTCAAGTAATGATCCAATGTATTTTACGATTTTATAAATAAGAGCAAGGTTATGTTAATTAGCCTCGAATAATAATACTACGTTAGCTTCTCCCAAAAACTAACAAGATTATCTATTTAAATATTTCTAGAGCAATTAAGAGCATTAAGTACACCCTAATATGACTACAAGTAATTCGATTTTTTGTGATTTTGAGTTGGCTTGCTTAGCAAGTACGGTTAGGCATCATCACGGCCTGAAATTAGATTTTGGATGGTGACAGAAAAAAAAATTGTATAAAGAGACAAATAGAAATAGTATAAGGATACTTATATTTTTAACTAATTTAAAGTAAATAAATTAAATAATTAAATAATACTAAAAAAGTTATATGTATAGATTTCAATGATGAAATAGTTCCGAGGTTGAGGATAAAAGTGTAATATATTAAATTTTAAGAATAAAAAATTTATATTTACCAATGATTACTAAAAGTCAATTGGTAAGCGAAAAAAAGATCACATGATAGTATAATAATATCAAGTCATGAATATGCAATACCTATAACAAAATATTTAAAATATATACATATATATAAAAAAAAAAAAAAAAATAGATCACAATGTGAAAGTGAGAATTTGAGATGAAAAATAAAGTGGTAATTAGAATTTTGTTAAAATATATGATCTAATATGCTTAAACAAGACAGAACATAACGTGTAGTATTTTTTAATATTGAGACAAAATATAAATACTAAAATCAAGAAGTTGGGTTGCTACAAATATAAAAAAAAAAAGAAAAAAGCAAACATATTATTCAGATTTGAGAAATGGTTTCATGCTCAACTTCTCAATTAATATTTAATGATTATCGATAATTTTTATTTAAAAGATTTAAATTTTAAGGTTATTTGACATGATTCAAATAACTTGCGAATATTAATATACTAATTTTACTTTTATAGTGCTGGGAAATGTGCAGATGGCACGTTGGTAACCAAACAACAACCTAATTAAGTAATTCGTTCTAGTTTATGTGCACTTATTTTTTTTTTTGTCTGTTTCAAAAAGAATGACTTATTTTTAAATTTGAAAACAATTTAGTTTAAACTTTCAATTCTACCGTTAATAAAAAACTTTTATAACTACACAAATACTCTAGATCATTTTTTGACTTGTTTAGAACTACAAATTTAAAAATCTTTATTTTTTTAAACTTCGTGCCTTATCAAACAGATTAACATAAATTGCAACGGATGGAGTAATAAACAAATAAGGGAATCCACACACCCTAGCAAGATTAAGAACTGACTTATGAACAGCTGTTGGCTTAATTAGTCATTTAGTCGTTACCCACTTATTCTTTCTCCAGTTCTCCATCCCAATTGTATCCCATCTTCTAAAATCCTCTTCTAGTTTTTGTCCGTTTTTCTATTTGACATAAATCAACCAACCATTCAGAATCTACGGAAACATTTTCTCAAAAAGATGCATTCAGTTGGTTATAAATACATAATTCCGTGGTTTCTTATTGTTGTTGTGATTGGATCTGAATCAGTTACTTCAGACTCTTCAGCACAAAGTTCACTTGATTCTTTACTTCAGGAATATGCGTTCAAGGCATTGAGATTGCCAGAAACTAAAACAGGTACCGTTTATAATGGATCTGTTCCTTCCAATTTGAGTGGGATTAGAATTTCTGCTTTGATGCTTAGAAGGGACAGCTTAAAATGGAGAGGTTATGGTTACTACAATGAATTTTTTATCCCAACTGTGGTCATTGAGGAGCCTTATGCAGAGGATCTTGTTCTGGTTTACCAAAATATTGCTGATTGGTCGTCATATTATTATTATTCTTTGCCTGGTTACACTTATCTAGCACCAGTTTTGGGAATCTTAGCTTATGATGCATCTGATTTGTATGCGACAAATTTACCGGAATTGGATATTTTAGCAGTGGAAGATCCTATTACTATCAAGTTTCCTTATGTGCAGCCTGCACCAGAGGGATCTTTGCCCAAATGTGTTTATTTCTACTCGAATAATTTGGTCGAATTCGGGGATGTTACAGATGGAAATATTTGTGAGACAAGAATACAAGGCCATTTTGCTATAGTCGCTGAGGTGTCAGTTGCTCCAAGTCCTTCTCCTGCTACTGATGATATGGCTCCAAGTCTTCCTCCTACACCTCATGATAATAATGATCATCAAAAGAACAAATCTGAAATATGGATTATTTCATTGGTATTTCTAGTTTTTGCTCTGTTCGGAATATTGTTTGTTATTGTAAAGAAGTTTGGATTATTAGAAAAAAGACAGAGGTTGTATGATTCAGCAGAAATTGTTGAGCCTTTTTTAAGGAATACTGAGGTGATATTGCCATTGGAAGCTCCGAGTAGACCGTTGCTAGAGAACGACTACGTCCTTTAGATTATAGAGGACCTTTAATTAACAATAAAAGAATAGTCACTACTTCACCACAACCCTCAAAACATCAATTTGTAACTTACATTGCAAGGATTGTTTTTTACATTATTCGTGTAATTTAATGTGTTATAACAAGTTATTTACTCTATTTTCTAGTCCATCAAAATTATGACTTAATTTAGATTTGTATTCGCTTAATAAAACATGAATGCATATTTAACTATGTATTATATTTGTTCAACCAACATGACGCTGGGAGTTTCTGTATTTATTATATCGTATAATTGCTATATTTGTGTAAGTAGTTTCCAAATATACTCTTGGTGAAAGTTTCCGAAAGAAAAAAAAGATGTGACTCCATCTGTTTTCATTTAATTGTTATATTTACAAGAAAATAGTGTGATGATCCGATAGGTCATTCTGAGTTGTAGCACTTATTTTAGTATTTCGAGATCTCGATTAACTTCGTTTAGTATTTCTCGATTTGCGTGCGCAGTCCGCATCTTTTTCCGGAAAGTTTTTATATGAAAAATTGAATAAAACATGAATTTTAGCTTTAAAAATTATTTGAGTTGACTACAACAAATATTTTGTCTAAACGACCCCGGATCGATATATTGACAATCCTGATGGATCCATATCGTCATTTTGGACTTGGATGTATGCCCATAATTGAATTTGGAAGTCCCTAACTTGATTTGACATGATTTGCTGAAAATTGTAATTTGAAGGTTTAAACATTTTTGAGGTTTGACCGTAATTGACTTTATGACTACCGGGTTCGGATTTCGGTTCCGAAACTTGGTATATGTACATTTTACTATTTAAAACTTTCTACAAAATTTTGTGCAAAACGGAGTTGATTTGATAGGATTCGGATGCTCGGTTGTGAATTTGAAAGTTCTTGAGTTTCTTTGAAAGTTTCATGTATTTTGATGTCTGATTCATAGTTCTAGGTGTTATTTTGGTGTTTTGATCGCGCGAGCAAGTTCGTATGATGTTATTACACTTGTGTGCATAATTGGTTTGGAGTCTGAGGGGCTTGAATGAGTTTCAGGTAGGCTACAGGTTATTTTTGGACTTAGAGTTGTAGGCTTCAGCTATTTTTCTGGTTCAGCTATTTTTCTGGTGCCTGGTGCAATGTGCTTCGCAATCGTGAAGGGGGAATCTGCACTGGGAGGAATTCATTCATCCCAAATGTGAGGAGCTGGTCGCAAACACGAAGTAGTGGGGCGTTTACTCTTCGCAAACTCGACTTTTTTCTCGCCAACGCGTAGGATTATGGAGGGACCTGGGGGAGCTTGTCAGTTACTCTTCGCGAACGCGTTGGTTGGATCGCGAACGCCAAGGTAGGGGGCAAGTAATCCTTCGCGAACGCGAAGGCCAACTGGGCCACTGTGTTTCGCGATCACGTCAGGTCCTTCGCGAACGCAAAGAAAACCTGACAAGCAGTGATTTAAAACAGTCGAAAATTGCGATTTTATCCCATTTCTCACCACTTTCAAGTTTGAGCTCTGCCTAGAGGTGATTTTGAAGAGGTTTTTCATCCCAACTTCATAGGTTAGTAGATTTTGACTTTTTTCTTTACATTTTCATAAACACCCATTAATTTTAATCTTTCATCTATGCTTTTTCATGGTAGTAATTAGGGATTTAGGTAGAAATTGGAGATTTTGAGAAATTGAGATTTAGACCTTAAATTGAGGTCAAATTTCGAAAATAATCACATAATCGGGCTCGTGGGTGAATGGATAATTGGGTTTGGTCCGAATCTCGGGTTTTAACCAAGGGTCCCGAGATTGACTTTTGTTGACTTTTTTCAAAATCATTAAAGATTGAATCTTTTCATTTGTGGATAGTTTCTAAAGCTTATTTTAAATTATTTGAACTATATTTGTTTAGATATGATTAGTTTGGAGGCTAATTCTAGAGGAAAAGTCGCGATTGAGCATTGATTTGGTTGCAGAGTGAGGTAAGTGTCGTGGTTAAACTTGACTTGAGGGATTAGGACTTGTCGGTCTATTTGCTACGTGTTTTATGTGTGGGAATGACGTATATGTGAGGTGACGAGTACCTATGCGTTGTCATTGGGTTAAAGCATGTAGGTGGAAATTGTTGCTTTGTATTGTATTGTTTCGTTAATTATGTTATCCATGCTTAGGTTAGATTATTACTTCTTTAATTATTCGTTTCGTATTTATTGTTTATTTTAAAGATGTTAAATATTTTTGGAAGTTGAAGTTTGATATCATGGAACCATATTTGAAGTGAAATTATTCCCCACCTTGTTTTGTCATTGGGTTAAGCCGCTTCTGCAAAAACTGTTCCGCACCTGTGAGTCCCGCCTGGGCTGCCCATTTCTGCTTCTGTGCTCGATTGCTTGCACAAGCTAGTTCGCACCTGCGGCCAACCCCACAGCAAGTGAATTGACACCAAAAGCTGGGAGCTTCAGCCCTTACACAAATCCAAAATTTTTTCCCGATTCAATCCGAATCGCACCCCCGGGACCCTGTCCGAATATACACACAAGTCCAAAAACATCATACAAACTTAGTCGAGCCTTCAAATCACATCAAACAACGCTAAAAACACGAATTACATATCGATTCAAGCCTAATGATATTTAGAACTTGTAACTTCTACATTCGACGCCGAAACCTATCAAATCAAGTCCGATTGACCTCAAATTTTGCACACAAGTCACAATTGACATTTTGGACCTACTCCAACTTCCGTAATCGAAATCCGACCCATATATCAAAAAGTTTACTCCCGGTCAAACTCTCCAAAAATCATCCAATTTTTCAATTTTTGCCAATTGACGCCGAAGTGACCTATGGACTTCTAAATCAACATCCGGACACGCTCCAAAATCACACTTAGGAGCTATTAGGACCGTCGAAACTCCATTCTGGAGTCGTGTTCAGACAAATCAAACTACGGTCAATTCCCACGACTTAAACTTCCATCTTAGGGACTATGTTTCGCATTTCACTCCGAAACTAAAAACCAAACCTCCCGGCAAGTCATGTAACCAAAGTATGAAATAGAGAGAGCAATAAATAGGGGTTCGGGGCTAATAATCTCAAAACGACCGACCGGGTCATTACATCCTCCCCCTCTTAAAACAAACGTTCGTCCTCGAACGAGTATAGGGACATACCTGAAGTAGTTAAAAGATGAGGATAACGCCTGCACATATCATGCTCTGTCACCTAAGTCGCCTCCTCGACTGGATGACCCCTCCACTGAACCTTCACTGAAACGATGTTCTTCGACCTCAAATTTCGAACATGCTTGTCCAAAATGGCCACCGGCTCGTCAACATAAGATAGATCCTTGTCCAACTGGACTGAGCTGAAGTCTAACACATGGAACGGATCGTCGTGATACTTCCGGAGCATGGAACCATGGAATACCGGATGAACTGCAGAGAGACTGGTGGTAGTGCAAGTCTGTAAGCCACCTCTCCAACCCTCTCAAGAATCTCCAAAGGGCCGATATACTTAGGGCTCAATTTTCCCTTCTTCCCGAACCTCATAACACCCTTCATGGGCGAAACCCGAGCAAGACCCACTCCCCAACCATTAATGCAACGTCATGAGCCTTCTGATCTGCATAACTCTTCTGTCTGGACTGCGCTATATGAAGTCGATCCTAAATCAACTTAACCTTTTTATCCTGAACCAAGTCTGTACCCAATAGTTAGCCTCACCAGGCTCAAACCAACCCACCGGGGAACGGCACCGCGTACCATACAGAGCCTCATACGGGGCCATCTGAATGCTCAACTGATAACTGTCGTTGTAGGCAAACTCTGCAAGTGGCAAGAACTGATCCCAAGACCCCCCAAATCCATCCCACACGCACGAAGCATATCCTCCGATATCTGAATAGTGTGCTCGGACTGTCCGTCCGTCTGAGGGTGAAATGTTGTACTCAACTCCACCCGAGTACCCAACTCATGCTACACGGCTCTCCAAAACCGCGATGTAAACTGTGTACCTCAGTCAGAGATGATAGATACTGGAACGCCATGAAGCCTGACAATCTCGCGAATGTAAACTTGAGCCAGCTGCTCCGAAGAGTAAGTAGTAACCACATGAATGAAATGAGCTGACTTGGTTAATCTATCCACAATCACCCAAACTGCATCGAACTTCCTCTAAGTCCGTGGGACCCCAATAACGAAGTCCATATTGATCCGCTCCCATTTCCACTCCGGAATCTCTAGCTTTTGAAGCAATCCACCTAGCCGCTGATGCTCATACTTCACCTGCTGTTAAGTTATGCACCGAGCTACATATTCCACCGTGTCTTTCTTCATCCGCCTCCACCAATAGTGCTGCCTCAAGTCTCGATACATCTTCGTGGCACCTGGATGAATGGAGTACCGCGAACTGTGAGCCTCCTGGAGAATCAACTCATGCAAAACCATCTACATTGGGCACAATAGCGTGCCCTGCATCTGTAATATATTGTCATCTCCAATAGTGACCTCATTGGCATCGCCGTGCTGAACTGTGTCTTTAAGGAAAAACAGGTGGAGGTCATCGTACTAACGCTCTATGATACGATCATAAAGAGAAGACTGAGAAACCACACAAGCCAAAACTCGACTCGGCTCGGAAACATCCAATCTAACAAACTGGATGGCCAAGGCCTGAACATCCTAGACTAAAGGCCTCTCTGCTACTGGTAGATATGCTAAACTATCCAAACTCTCCGCTTTGCAACTCAAAGCATCGGCCACCACATTGGCCTTCCCAGTATGATAGAGAATGGTGATGTCATAATCCTTAAGCAGCTCCAACCATCTCCGTTGCCGAAATTAAGATCCTTCTATTTAAGCAGATGTTGTAGACTCCGGTGATCGGTGTAGACCTCACAAGGGACACCATACAAGTAGTGCCGCTAGATCTTCAAGGCATGAACAATAGCTGCTAACTCGAGGTCGTGGACAAGATAGTTCTTCTCATGTACCTTCAGTTGTCTAGACGCGTAGGCAATAACCCTACCATCCTGCATCAACACCGAATCGAGACCAATGCTGATGCATCACAATACACTGTATAGGACCCCGAACCAGTAGGCAATACCAACACTAGGGTCAAAGCAGTCCTGAGCATTTGAAGGCTCTCCTCACACTCCTCGGTCCACCTAAACGGAGTACCCTTCTGGGGTCAATCTGGTCATAGGTGCTGCAATAGACGAGAAACCCTCTACAAATCAGAGGTAATACCACGCCAAGCCAGGAAAACTCCGGATCTCCATAGCTGAGGATGGTCTGGGACAACTCTACACTGCATTAATCTTCTTCGGATCTACCTTTATCCCCTCACTCGATACTACATGACCCAAAAATGCCACTGAATCTATCAAGAATTCACACTTCAAAAATTTTGCATATGACTTCTTTTCTCAAAAGGTCTGAAGCACAGTCCTCAGGTGATGCTCATGATCCTCTCGGCTCCAGGAGTACACTAGAATATCGTCAATAAACACAATGATGAACGAGTCAAGTTAGGGCTGAAATACACTGTTCATCAAGAGCATGAATGCTGCTGGGGCATTGGTCAACCCAAAAGACATCACAAGGAACTCATAATGACAATATCGAGTCCTGAAAGCAGTCTTTGGGATATCTGGCTCCCGAATCTTCAACTAATGATAGCCGGAATGCAAGTTGATCTTAGAGAACACTCTGGCACCCTGAAGAAGATCAAATAGGTCATTAATACGTGGCAATGGATACATGTTCTTCACTATAACCTTGTTTAACTGGCGATAATCAATACACATTCGCATAGAACCATCCTTATTCTTTACAAATAAGACAGGAGCACCCCAAGACGACACAGTGTGCCTAATGAATCCCTTATCAATAAACTCTTGCAACTATTCCTTTAACTCTTTCAACTCTGTTGGGGCCATATGATAGGGTGGAATAGAAATGGGTTGAGTGCCCGGTAACAAATCAATGCCAAAGTCAATCTCTTTGTTGGGCGGCGGCATGCCCGGAAGATCCGCCGGAAATACGTCTGGATAATACCTCACTACTGAAACTGACTCGACGGTAGGAGTATCAGCACTAACATCCCTCACATATGCTAGATATGCATTGCACCCCTTGTCAACCATCCGCTGAGCCTTTACAAATGAGACAACCCTGCTAGGAACATAATCTAAGGTACCTCTCCACTCTAGCCGCGGTAGACCTAGCATAGCGAATGTCACCGTCTTGGCGTGAAAATCAAGGATAGCGTGATAGGACAACAACCAATCCATGCCCAAAATAACATCAAAATACACCATACTAAGTATTAATAGATCAGCTCTGGTCTCAAGACCACTAAGAACAACCAAACACGACTGATACACACGGTCAACAATAATAGAATCTCCCATGGGTGTAGACACACATACAGGAGAACTCAAAGAATCACGGGCTACACCCAAATACGGAGCAAAATAAGATGACACATAGGAATCAGTGGAGCCTGAATCAAATAAGACTGATGCATCTCTATGACAGACCGGATTAATACCTGTGATGACAAAATAAGATGCAACAGCCTCCGTCCTAGTAGGAAGGGCATAATATCTGGCTTGGCCTCCCTCTCTAGGGCAACCTCTACCTGCTCGACCTCCACCTCTAGCTCGCTGTGCAGGTGGAGTGGTAGCTGGTACTGTAACCATAGCGTGAGGACCCGGTGGAGCACACGATTCCTGAGCGGTCTATGGAGGTGCACCCCTCCTGAGTCTAGGGAAATCCCTCACCATATAACGAGTGTCACCATACTCAAAACAAGCCCTCAGAGGATGTGGCTGGCTCTGGCCTGATCGGCTGGACTAACCGCGGAAAGCATCCCGTGCAAGAGGTACACTAGACAATGGCGGTGCATAAAAGGGAGCCTGGGGCCTAGGAGTGGCCGGAGTACCGCTGGTGGCTAGAAGTGCTGAATGAACAAGGTGACCCACATAGCTCCTACCTTGACGAGCTGCAAGGCACGAGTACCACTATATGTGGCAGACTCTCGAGACCTCTTGGCCTCCTTCTCTTCCCTCTCCCTAGTATACATACCATCCAATCTCCTAGCGATCCCTACCACCTGCTGGTATGCGATGTCCATCTCCAACTCTCGGGCCATGCTAAATATTATACTGGGGTTGAGCCCCTTAATAAATCAACGAACCCGCTCCTAAACAGTAGCAACCAAGGCTGGTACATGCTTAGTCAAGTCACTGAACTAGACCACATACTCTAACACGGTCATAGAACCCTGGTGCAACTGCTCAAACTCTACGTGCCATGCTTCTCTAAGACTCTAAGAGACGCACTACCTCAAGAACATATCTGAGAACTGAGTCTAAGTGTGTGAAGCTGCCTCGGCCGGATTACCCAACTCGTATGCTCGCCACCACTGATAGGCCGGTCCTCTAAGTTGGAACGTAGTGAAAGAAATCCCACTAGACTTTGCAACACCCATATTATAAAGGATAGGGTGGAACTCCTCAAGAAAATCCTGGGCATCTCCGACGCCAAGCCACTGAAAGTAGGAGGATAGTACTTCTTGTACCTTTTGAGATTGAGCTGGTCCTCCTTCGAAACTATTGCCCTAACCTCGGGCTGAATTGGGGCTACCGGCTGCATTGGTATCAACTTCGGAACCTGATCGACCTGGACCTGCTGCTCTGGGGTACGGGCGACGGGAGTCTGTGTTCCTCCCCTAGCCTGAGATGTGGCAAGAGCAAGTGGTATCAATCCTACCTGAGCCAAGGTGCTTAACATGCTCAGAAACTAGGCGAGAGTCTCCTGGAGGGCTAGTGCAATAACATGCATCTCAGGTGCCTGCCCTCCAATAGGAGCTACTAGTGGCTCCTCTGTAGCAGCTCGTGCCGGTGCTCTGGCTGCACTACATGGACGTCCTCGGCCTCTACCCCGGATCCGGCCTCTCGAGGCTCTAGAAGGGGGCGCGAGTGTCTAGTCATCTGATCCAGCTGTACGTGTCCTTACTATCTATTAGAGAATAGAAAGACAATAATTTAGAGTCCTAAGTCAAAAACTCGTACGATAAGGAATCAAAGAAGTAAAGCTTTTCCTACAGTTCCATAGCCTCCCGAGGATAAGCACAGACGTCTCCGTACCGATCTGCGAGACTCTACTAAGCCTGCTTATGACTCATAACACCTATGAACCTAGAGTTCTGATACCAACTTGTCACAACCCTAATTTCCTTCCATAGGATGTCCTGACAGCACCTAGTCTTATGACTAGGTAAGCCTAACAATTATGCGGAATAATTGAATATTAAGCTGAAACTCAAAACCTCACATTTGAAATAAATAAAAACTTCAATTCAAGTGATTACAACTCCCAAAACCCTGTAGATACAAGTCACAAGCTCTAAAGAGAAATACGAAATATCTTAATACATCAGAGTCTAATGAGGATAAGGAAAACAACATAATAAAGATAGAGGGGGACTCCGAGGTCTTTGAACGCTGGCAGATATACCTTAAAGTCTCCACGTACGGACTAGCTCACTGATGTCTCATCTGGTAGGGTGTACCTGCATCTGCATAAAACGATATGCAGAAGAGTAGTATGAGTACACCACAGCGGTACCCAGTAAGTGCCAAGCTTAACCTCGATAGAGTAGTGATGAGGTCAAGTCAGGGCCCTACTAAAAATAATAGGAAAACCAGTGCAGAAGATATAATAATGTGTTGAATGACAGAGAAATGTAACAATAGAAATTCACAAAAGATAACAACATAGAATTCAAGAAGACAACTACAACACGTAAGGAAAAAGGAATCTTACAAGTTAAGAAACAACAACAACAATACATCAGATAGAGGTAAAAAACAGGGGCGCTCCTGGGGTACCGCCTCGTAGTCAAAAGTAAATATCTCACAATGGCACGACAAAAACCTCGTGCAAAGAATGATAACCGCACGGCAGAAACCTTGTGCCACAATAACACTCTGCACGGTAGAAACCTCGTGCCATAATAACACTCCGCATGGCATAAACCTTGTGCCCCAACCAATTAGTTATCTCAATAAAAATCAGGAAAACAACGCCATAACAAATGGAACAATAAACTTACAGCAAGGAATCCTACAATTAAAGAATGGATACAAAATCAAAGGAAGCAGGTAATTCAACTAAGCATGTTGCACAAATTGCAAGTAAGAATAAGACACGTAGACTTGTGACATTAGTCCAAAAATGATGACTACACGTGCTAGAGTAACTCAATGAAGGAAATAAAAGGAACTATTTAGCAAAAATCAGATGTTAAACATTTAGCCCGAGTACGCACTCGTCTCCTCGCGTACACAGCCTTCACATATTGCAATTTACCATAACAGTACCAAATCCTAAGGGGAATTTCTCCCGTACAAGGTTAGATAAGTCACTTACCTTAAACCTTGCTCAATCAATCAATAAGAAGACTTTTCCCTCGATTTCCCAACTCCAATCGGCTCGAATCTAGCCAAAAAAATTACATACTATAAATATAACTATAAGAAACTAATTAAAATAATGAAACTACGTCATTAGCAAAGAATTGGAAAAACGCTCCAAAAAGTCGACCCGGACCCACGTCTCGGAACCCGACCAAAACATAAAGTCCGAACGCCCATTCAATATCGAGTCCAACCATACAAGACTTACTCAAATCAGAACTCAAATCGCCTTCCAAATCCCCGAATTTTAGCTTAAGAAGCTTTCTCATTTTTTCTCCAAATTTCCAACTAAAAACACTAATTAAATGAAGAAAACAACAATAGATTCGTGGGAATTAATCAAAAATGAGTCAAGAATCCTTACCCAAATGATTTCCTTGCAAAACCCTCAAAAAATGGCCACAAACCGAGCTCTCTAGGTGTAAAAATGGATAATGAAATCAAACCCTCGAACTTAGGCCTTTTCTGCCCAGTGATTCCGTATCTGCGAACCCACAACCGTATCTGTAGCTCTACACCTGGGGAATTTTCATCGCAGGTGTGGACTTCACTTAAGACCCTTGGGGTCCTCCTGTGTATCTACCCACCACAGAAACGAAGCCGCTTCTGCGGAAACTGTTCCGCACCTACGAGTCCTGCCTAGACTGCCCATTTTCACTTCTGTGCTTGATTTCTCACACATGCGAGTCCGCACCTGTGACCAACCCCACTGTAGGTGCGATGACACTAGAAGCTGGGAGCTTCAGCACTTACAAAAATCCAAAATTTATTCCGGATTCAATCTGAATCGCACCCAAGGCCCCAATGACCCCGTCCGAATATACCAACAAGTCCTAAAACATAATACGAACTTAGTCGAGCCTTCAAATCACATCAAACAACACTAAAAACATGAATTACACATAGATTCAAGCCTAATGAACTTTAGAACTTCTAACGTCTACATTCGACGGTGAAACCTATCAACGCAAGTCCGATTGACCTTATAATTTTGCACCCAAGTCACAATTGGTATTACGGACCTATTCCAACTTCAGGAATCGGAAAAGTTCACTCCCGGTCAAACTCTCCAAAAATCATCCAACTTTCCAATTTTCACCAATTGATGCCGAAGTGACCTACGGACCTCCAAATCAATATCCGGACATGCTCCTATGAACAAAATCACCCTACGAAGCTATTGGGACTGTTGAAACTCTATTCCGGATTCGTCTTCACACAAATCAATTTACGGTCAATTCCTACAACTTAAATTCCAGCTTAAGGACTATGTGTCCCATTTCACTCCGAAACCAAAAACCAAACTTCCCAGCAAGTCACGTAACCATAGAATGAAATAAAGAGAGAAATAAATAGGGGTTCGAGGCTAATACTCTCAAAACGACCGGCCGGGTCGTTACAAAATCTCATTTGGCTATCTGAGTTCATGTAATGGCCCGACGTATTGTAGAAACAAATGTGATGCTAATTGTTTAGACTTGGTTGCCTTAAGTTCAAATTCCCCTTTGTAATTGTGCAATTTTAATATTCTTGCCGGGTATGAGGTATAAGAATTTGAATAAATTAAGAAAAGAGTTCGAAAAATTGAGAAATGCAAGAAATGCGATCGCATTTTATATATGCGAACCGCATATCTCACATATGCATCGCAAAGTAAAGCAGAAACCTGGGTATAGAACCAGGTCAGGATTTGCGGTCAGTATGCGATCGCGTACTGGAAATGCGGACCGCAAATTTCGCTTCCTGGATCGCATAGTGAAACAGAAAAACTGGGCAAACCTTTCGTCAAAAATGCGACGAGAATGCGGACTGCATTTTTTAAATGTGAACCGTAGATTTGACAGTAGGATCGCAGAGTGAGACAGAGTTGTGGGTCAAATATTGTGTCAGAAATACGGCCCAAATGCGGACCGCATATGTGTTCTGCGACCAGAAATGCGATCGCATTCTGGCATCTGGCAACTTATTTTCATTCCGATTTTTGACCCACTATAAATAAGGACCCATAACCCTAACACGCGAAAACCCTCTTATTTTCGATATTTTCTATGTAAAACTCACCAAACCACCTTCAAACCATAGCAAATCACCTTGTAAACAGCCCCAAATTCCATGAAAAACACTCCATCACATAGCTATCGACCTCCAATTACCAACCCAGCTTTCCCCATTTACACTCACCAAAACCCAGCTGAGAAATCGTCTAAAAACAACCCCAAATACACTGAAAAACAACCGTGAAATCATCCTTTCAACACCCCAACATCAGTTATGAAATTTCCCACTTTCTAACCCCAAAACCCCAGCACAAATTGCTGACGATTTCGTGGTGGAGCAGTACTAGAAATCTAAGACGAGTTCGAGGCTCGAAGGTTGGTGGCTTTGATTGTTGTAGAGATTTGAATGCATTGGAAACCTAGAATTTAGAAGCAAAGCGAGGTAAGTGGTTGTCCTAATCTTAGCTTGAGGGACTAGAAATCATGTGCTAATTGTTAAATTGCTTCTTGTTGAGAACAATGTATAGGTATGGTGACGGGTACCTATACATTAGTATCGAGCATGACCGTGGGTCATTTATTAATAATTGTAGTGCAACTATTGTTCTAGTTTTCTGAATACTATTCGTGATATTGTTGTGATATAAGTGGGAGCGGGTGGCACGCCTGCCACAAGATATCGTGAAATGAGGGCGGGTGGTACGCCTATTACATGAATTTATCATTGTAATTGTTCCTCTTGATTATAGGCTTATTAAACTTCTATTTGGCACAATTTAGATTGTTAGAAGGACTAGTGAATAAGGAATTGTTAGAAGTCAAAAAGGGGTTCAGTGTCTAAGTCATGGGTAGTGTCTTAGGAGCTCGTTAGGAGTTTAAGGGATCCGGTGTCACAATAGCCGCGTCGTGTCTAGGTTTAATGAAATGATAGTTGGGTTGGGAGGTTAATTGTAGATTTTCGACTGTAATGGAGAACTAACATTGATTGAGCTAACTAAGACTCAAATATGGTTTGGTTATAGCTTATTTCCCCTGGCCAGGATGATTGTTTGATGTTGTTTATCCCCTCATTGGGAAGTTGTTATGTTGCATTGTCCCCATGACGGGACTTCTTGTGATTGTTGTGGTATTGTAAGTTTGAGCGGGTGGCACGCCTGCCACGAGATATATTGTGAATGGGAGCGGGTGGTACGCCTACCACAGGATATATTGTGAATGAGAGCGGGTGGTACGCCTACCACAGGATATATTGTAAGTGGGAGCGGGTGGCACGCCTGCCACAGGATGTGATGTATGTGGGAGCGGGTGGCACGCCTGCCACAGGATGTGATGTATGTGGGAGCGGGTGGCACCCCTGCCACAAGAGATTACTGTAAGTGGGAACGGGTTGCACGCCTGCAACAAGAGGTTACGGGAGGTGAAGGTGGCTTGTATTTCATCTCATTGTGTTAAAGGCTAAATTGTAGCTTTCCTTCTTAATCGTTGATGATTCGTTTCGCTTTATTTGTCAGTTATTGCAATGTATGTTTTCTTTTTCCCCGTTTAAATTGTTTATGTATTCCTAGTTTTCTGTTGTAGATACACATATGTTTATAACTAAACAGGTTTATCTGGAGTCCGGTCCTAGCCTCGTCACTACCTCGCCGGGGTTAGGCCAGGCACTTACCAGTACATAGGGTCGGTTGTGCTGATACTACACTCTGCACTTTCTTGTGCAGATCCCGGCACCGCAGGTTTCGGATAGTAGATAGCTTCCAGCTTTGTGATCATCAGGCGACCCAAGGTAGTACTGCAGACGTTCGCAGATCTTGGCGTCCCCCCTCCATTTCCCTTTCCTGCTTCTTCCACGTAGTTCGGAGACAGTATTTTGCTATTTCTTTCAGAACCTTATTTGTAGAAACTCTTAGACAGTCTGTGAAACTGTGACGCCAGATCTTGGGTAGTTGTAGGGGATTTGGTATTGATGATGTTTTGTAAAGTGTGAAGTTTAATTCATATCTTTTTGATGTTACCAGTTTTGGTTGATATTTTTGTGCTACAAATGTACTCGTAAGTAGAAAAAGGAAAAATAGTCCGGTTGATTGGCTTTCCTAGCTTTCACTAGTAGGCGCCATCACGACTCCCGAGGGTGGGAAATCCCGGGTCGTGACAGGTTGGTATCAGAGCCCTAGGTTTACATAGGCCTCACAGTTCAGAGACAACTCGGTAGAGTCTGAGGGATCGGTACGGAGACGTCTGTATTTATCCCCCAGAGGCTACAGAGTTAGGAAAAGACTCCACTTTTGTTCATTCTTGTCGTGCGGTTTGCCCCTCAAATACTAATTGGATTCCTACTCTATTCTTTCGCAGATAGCGAGAACACGCACTTCCTCTTCTACCGCTCAGCAGCCCGAGCTCCCAGCAACAGCTCCTACACGGGGCAGAGGGCGAGGTCGAGGTCGTGCTAGGGGTCGAGGCAGGGGCAGGACTCAGCCTCCTGCAGCCATACCAATGGCGGAACCTCAGATTGATCTTGACGAGGAGGTTCCAGCCCCAGCAGTTCCGGTGGGCCTATCCCAGGTCCCCGAGGGGTTTATTGCTACCCCGGTCCTTCAGGATGCTTTGGTCCGGTTGGTGGGCCTCATGGAGAATGTCACTAGAGCGGGCTTACTTCCTATAGCGCCAGCCACTCCTCAGGCTGGGGAAGGGACTCAGATACGGCTACTCGTACTCCGGAGCAAGTAGCTCCCCAGGCTCAGGTCCCAGCAGTTCAGCCAGCTATGATGGTTCAGCCGGGAGCAGTAGCTCA
>MCJB01002403.1:35430-76711 GCA_002018475.1 Nicotiana obtusifolia | reverse complement strand
GTTTACAGAGTTGTTTCTGGAAAAGTTTCTCCCCGTCACTCAGAGAGAGGCCTATCGGAGGCAGTTTGAGCGCCTTCAACAGGGGTCCATGACAGTTACCCAGTACGAGTCCAAGTTCATCGAGTTGGCTCGACATGCTCTCATCATACTTCCTACAGAGAGGGAGAGGGTGAGGAGATTTATTGACGGTCTCATTCAGCCAATTCGCCTTCAGATGGCTAGGGATACTGGTAGTGAAATTACATTCCAGGAGGCGGTCAATGTGGCCCGCAGAGTCGAGACGGTTTTTTCACATGGAGGTGGTCATTGGTCGGATGAGAGACCCCGTCATCTCGGCAGATTCATTGGTGCTTCATCTGGAAGCAGGGATTCATATGGTAGAGGCCATCCTCCTAGGCCCTTTCAGTCAGCCCTTCAGGTTTCTTACAGTGCTTCAGGTAACCGCGATCCTCAGATGCAGTATCTTGATCAACAACCCATCAGTGCACCACCGCTCCAGAGTCTTCAGGATCAACGGCCGAGGGCTTGTTTTATTTGTGGCGACACGAGGCATATTGGTAAGTATTGTCGTCAAGCTTTGAAAAATTCTCCACACCAAGATTTTCGTGCTGTGGCGCAGGCACCACATGTTCCGTAGCCCGCCCAACTAACTAGAGGTGGGGGTAGAGGTGCTAGAGATAGAGGTAGAGGTACTAGAGGTGGAGCTCAGGTCGACAAAGGTGGGGGTCAGCCAGTAGCAGGCTGTCCTAAAGAGGTGGCTCAGGGTGGTGGGGCTCAGCCCCGATGTTATGCTTTTCCAGCCCGGCCCGAGGCTGAAGCTTCGGATGCTGTAATCACAGTTATAATTCTGGTTTGTGATAGAGAAGCTTCAGTATTATTTGATCCGGGGTCTACTTACTCATATGTCTCATCTTACTTTGCACCGTATCTAGTCGTGCCTAGTGATTCATTGAGTGCTCCTGTACATGTGTCCATCCCGGTGAGTGATTTCATTGTGGTAGATCGAGTCCATCGTTCCTGTGTTGTAGTGATTGGGGGTCTTGAGACTCGTGTAGATTTATTGCTTTTAGACATGGTTGATTTTGATGTCATATTGGGGATGGACTGGTTATCACCTTACCATGCCATCCTGGACTGCCATGCCAAGACTGTGACCTTAGCTTTACCAGGTATTCCCTATTTAGAGTGGAAAGGGACTCCTGGTCATTCCACCCGTAATATTATATCTTATGTGAAGGCTCGACGTATGGTCGAGAAGGGGTGTTTGGCTTATCTGGCTCATGTTCGTGATTCCAGTGCTGAGGTCCTCTCTATTGAGTCTGTACCCGTGGTCCGTGAGTTTCCCGAGGTCTTCCCCTCCGACCTGTCGGGAATGCCTCCCGAAAGGGATATTGACTTTTGCATTGATGTGGCTCCGGGCACTCAACCCATTTCTATTCCGCCGTATCGCATGGCCCCGCCAGAGTAAAAAGAAAAAGAGCAGTTGCAAGACTTGCTCGAGAAGGGTTTCATTAGACCCAGTGTTTCACCTTGGGGTGCGCCCGTGTTGTTTGTTAAAAAGAAGGACGGGTCAATGAGAATGTGCATCGATTACCGACAGTTGAACAAAGTTACAATAAAAAATAAGTACCCATTGCTGAGGATCGATGATTTGTTTGATCAGCTCCAGGGTGCCAGGGTATTTTCAAAGATTGATTTGAGGTCTGGTTACCACCAGTTGAAGATTAGGGCATCTGATGTCCCTAAGACAGCTTTCCGCACTCGGTACGGGCATTATGAATTCCTGGTTATGTCCTTTGGGTTGACAAATGCCCCAGCAACTTTCATGGACTTGATGAACTGAGTGTTCAGACCTTATCTGGATTCGTTCGTGATAGTCTTCATTGACGTTATCCTGGTATATTCCCGCAGCCGGGAAGAGCACGAACAACATCTCAGAGCGGTTCTTCAAACATTGAAGGATAGTCAGTTGTATGCTAAGTTTTCGGAATGTGAATTTTGGTTGAATTCGGTTACATTTCTGGGTCATATTGTATCGGCAGAGGGCATTCAGGTTGATCCGAAGAAAACTGAGACGGTCAAGAATTGGCCTAGGTCGGCATTAGTCACCGAGATTCGGAGTTTCTTGGGACTGGTAGGCTACTATCGTCGGTTCGTGGAAGGGTTTTCATCTATTGCAGCCCCGATGACCAAGTTGACCCAGAAAGGTGCCCAGTTCAGGTGGTCGGATGAGTGTGAGGTGAGTTTTCAGAAGCTCAAGACAGCTCTGACCACGGCGCTAGTGTTATTCTTACCCACAGACTCAGGGCCTTACACAGTTTATTGTGATGCCTCTCGTATTGGGCTTGGTGCCGTGTTGATATAAGAGGGCAAGGTCATTGCCTATGCTTCGAGACAGTTGAAGGTTCATGAGAAAAACTATCCGGTGCATGATTTAGAATTGACAGCCATAATCCACGCCTTGAAGATTTGGAGACACTACTTATATGGCGCGCCGTGTGAGGTGTTCACGGATCATAAGAGTCTCCAGTATCTGTTCAAGCAAAAGGAGCTAAACTTGAGGCAGAGGAGATGGTTGGAATTGTTAAAGGACTACGATGTCACTATCTTATATCACCCGGGAAAGGCCAACGTGGTGGCCGATACTTTAAGTAGAAAGTCGGCCAGCATGGGTAGTCTTGCTTATATTCCGGTTGGTAAAAGACCCCTTGCTTGGGACGTTCAGACATTAGCCAATCGATTAGTGAGATTGGACATTTCAGAACCTAATCGGGTATTAGCTTACACGGTCGCTCATTCCTCATTATTAGAGCGAATACGTGACTGGCAGTTTGATGATCCTCATTTGTGTGTCAGGGACACGGTACGACGAGGAGGTGCCAAGCAGGTCACCTTAAGTGATGATGGGATTTTGAGACTACAGGGTCGAGTTTGTGTGCCCAATATAGAGGGACTTCGGGAATTGATTCTGAAGGAAGCCCATAGTTCCAGGTATTCTATTCATCCGGGTGCCACAAAGATGTATCGGGATTTGCGATAGCATTATTGGTGGCGTAGAATGAAGAAGGATATAGTTGCGTACGTGGCTCGGTGTCTGAATTGCCAGCAGGTTAAGTGCGAGCATCAGCGACCTGGTGGACTGTTCCAAAGAATTGAACTCCCCGAGTGGAAGTGGGAATGGATCACTATGGATTTCGTGGTTGGAGTTCCGCAGACCCGGAAGAAGTTCGACGCAATTTGGGTCATTGTTGACAGGCTGACCAAGTCGGCACATTTCATCCCGGTGGCAGCCTCCTATTCATCCGAGAGGTTAGCCGAGATCTATATCCGGGAAATTGTCTGCCTTCATGGTGTGCCGGTATCTATTATTTCAGATCGAGGTACGCAGTTTACCTCATGTTTTTAGAGGGCAGTCCAGCGAGAGTTGGGCACCCAGGTTGAATTAAGCACAGCATTTCATCCGCAAACGGACGGACAGTCCGAGCGGACTATTCAAATATTGGAGGATATGCTCCGGGCTTGTGTTATTGACTTTGGAGGTTCGTGGGATCAATTTTTGCCATTAGCAGAGTTCGCCTATAATAACAGCTAGCAGTCGAGGATTCAGATGGCTCCTTATGAAGCTCTATATGGTAGGCGGTGTCGAACTCCGGTTGGGTGGTTCGAGCCGGGGAGGCTCGGTTGTTGGGTACGGATCTGGTTCAAGAGGCCTTGAACAAGGTCAAAATCATTCAGGAAAGGCTTCGTACAGCTCAGTCCAGGCAAATGAGCTATGCAGATCGTAAGTCATGAGATATAGCCTTTATGGTTGGTGAACGGGTATTACTCCGAGTATCGCCCATGAAAGGCGTGATGAGATTTGGAAAGAAGGGCAAGCTTAGCCCTAGGTTCATTGGTTCATTCGAAATTCTTGATCGAGTGGGGGAGGTGGCTTATAGGCTTGCATTGCCACCGAGCTTATCAGCCGTGCATCCAGTTTTTCATGTGTCCATGCTCCGGAAATATCACGGCGATCCCACTCACGTGCTATATTTCAGCACCGTTCAGTTGGACAAGGACTTGTCTTACGAGGAAGAACCTGTAGCCATTCTAGACCGGCAAGTCCGTCAGCTGAGGTCGAGGAGTTTTCCTTCTGTTCGTGTTCAGTGGAGAGGTCAGCCTCCTAAGGCATCGACCTGGGAGTCTGAGTCCGATATGCGGAGCCGCTATCCACATCTTTTCCCCGACTCAGGTACTTCTTTATCCTGTCCGTTCGAGGGCGAATGGTTGTTTTAGAAGGGGAGAATGTAACGGCCCGACGTATCGTAGAAGCAAATGTGATGCTAATTGTTTAGATTTGGTTGCCTTAAGTGCAAATTCCCCTTTGTAATTGTGCAATTTTAATATTCTTGCCGGGTATGAGGTATAAGAATTTGAATAAATTAAGAAAAGAGTTCGAAAAATTGAGAAATGCAAGAAATGCGATCACATTTCATATATGCGAACCGCATATCTCACATCGCAAAGTAAAGCAGAAACCTGGGTATAGAACCAGGTCAGGATTTGCGGTCAGTATGCGATCGCATACTGGAAATGCGGATCGCAAATTTCACTTCCTGGATCGCATAGTGAAACAGAAAAACTGGGCAAACCTTTCGTCGAAAATGCGACGAGAATGCAGACCGCATTTTCTAAATGTGAACCGTAGATTTGACAGTAGGATCGCAGAGTGAGACAGAGTTGTGGGTCAAATATTGTGTCAGAAATGCTGCCCAAATGCGGACCGCATATGTGTTCTGCGACCAGAAATGCTATCGCATTCTGGCATCTGGCAACTTATTTTCATTCCGATTTTTGACCCACTATAAATAAGGACCCATAACCCTAACACGCGAAAACCCTCTTATTTGCGATACTTTTTATGTAAAACTCACCAAACCACCTTCAAACCATAGCAAATCACCTTGTAAACAGCCCCAAATTCCATGAAAAACACCTCCATCACATAGCTATCGACCTCCAATTACCAACCCAGCTTTCCCCATTTACACTCACCAAAACCCAACTGAGAAATCGTCTAAAAACAACCCCAAATACACTGAAAAACAACCGTGAAATCATCCTTTAAACACCCCAACATCAGTTACGAAATTTCCCACTTTCTAACCCCAAAACCCCAGCACAAATTGCTGACGATTTCGTGGTGGAGCAGTACTAGAAATCTAAGACGAGTTCGAGGCTCGAAGGTTGGTGGCTTTGATTGTTGCAGAGATTTGAATGCATTGGAAACCTAGAATTTAGAAGCAAAGCGAGGTAAGTGGTTGTCCTAATCTTAGCTTGAGGGACTAGAAATCATGTGCTAATTGTTAAATTGCTTCTTGTTGAGAACAATGTATAGGTATGGTGACGGGTACCTATACATTGGTATCGAGCATGACCGTGGGTCGTTTATTAATAATTGTGGTGCAACTATTGTTCTAGTTTTCTGAAAACTATTCGTGATATTGTTGTGATATAAGTCGGAGCGGGTGGCACGCCTGCCACAAGATATCGTGAAATGAGGGCGCGTGGTACGCCTACTACATGAATTTATCATTGTAATTGTTCCTCTTGATTATAGGCTTATGAAACTTCTATTCGGCACAATTTAGATTGTTAGAAGGATTAGTGAATAAGGAATTGTTAGAAGTCAAAAAGGGGTTCAGTGTCTAAGTCATGGGTAGTGTCTTAGGAGCTCGTTAGGAGTTTAAGGGATCCGGTGTCACAATAGCCGCGTCGTGTCTAGGTTTAATGAAATGATAGTTGGGTTGGGAGGTTAATTGTAGAACTTCGACTGTAATGGAGTACTAACATTGATTGAGCTAACTAGGACTCGAATATGGTTTGGTTATAGATGATTTCCCCTGGCCAGGATGATTGTTTGATGTTGTTTATCCCCTCATTGGGAAGTTGTTATGTTGCATTGTCCCCATGCCGGGACTTCTTGTGATTGTTGTGGTATGTAAGTGGGAGCGGGTGGCACGCCTGCCACGAGATATATTGTGAATGGGAGCGGGTGGTACGCCTACCACAGGATATATTGTGAATGGGAGCGGGTGGTACGCCTACCACAGGATATATTATAAGTGGGAGCGGGTGGCACGCCTGCCACAGGATGTGATGTATGTGGGAGCGGGTGGCACGCCTGCCACAAGAGGTTACTGTAAGTGGGAACGGGTTGCACGCCTGCAACAAGAGGTTACGGGAGGTGAAGGTGGCTTATATTTCATCTCATTGTGTTAAAGGCTAAATTGTAGTTTTCCTTCTTGATCGTTGATGATTCGTTTCGCTTTATTTGTCTGTTATTGCAATGTATGTTTTCTTTTTCCCCATTTAAATTGTTTATGTATTCCTAGTTTTCTGCTGTAGATACACATATGTTTATAACTAAACAGGTTTATCTGGAGTCTGGTCCTAGCCTCGTCACTACCTCGCCGGGGTTAGGCCAGGCACTTACCAGTACATGGGGTCGGTTATGCTGATACTACACTTTGCTCTCTTTTGTGCAGATCCCGGCGCCGCAGGTTTCGGACAGTAGATAGCTTCCAGCTTTGTGATCATCAGGCGACCCAAGGTAGTACTGCAGACGTTCGCAGATCTTGGCGTCCCCTGTCCATTTCCCTTACCTTCTTCTTCCACATAGTTCGGAGACATTATTTTGTTATTTCTTTGGGAACCTTATTTGTAGAAACTCTTAGACAGTCTGTGAAACTGTGACGCTAGATCTTGGGTAGTTGTAGGGGATTTGGTATTGATGATGTTTTGTAAAGTGTGAAGTTTAATTCATATCTTTTTGATGTTACCAGTTTTGGTTGATATTTTTGTGCTGCAAATGTACTCGTAAGTAGAAAAAAGGAAAATAGTCTGGTTGATTGGCTTGCCTAGCTTTCACTAGTAGGCGCCATCACGACTCCCGAGGGTGGAAAATCCCGGGTCGTGACAGTTCAAATACGATGCGCAAAATAATTGAGATTCATATTGCCATATGTTGAGGAAATAGAAGATTCTTCAACAATTCTTTTGTGTTGGTTGTTCTCATGATAAATTTGTTATTATATCAGCTAAGGTTGGGATTGCATCCCTGTGTATTTGGAACGTATAAAAGGTATATATATATATATATGGTCCTAGTTACCTGCCATGTGAACCGCTCACTATTATATGATTTTACTAGATGCATATATGAAATTGTCACATGTTCTACATAGAATTTGACTTTTGCAAGGTTGCTTGCTCAAACTATTAAAAATCGTATGCATCCAATAATGGCTAAACACTTACTTATGGGAATAAAACTCCCAGAAAGAAATTTAATATGAGATGTGTTATTAACATGTAGTGGCACTTATACGCAACAAGCCAACAAGTTATAATAAGTTCCCATATCACCATTTGTTCAGGTCTGGAACCAATAATACCTAACTAAATATTTTGATGTGCTGTATATATTTTTATTCGTCCACCACAACGCAGAAAGATGGATCCCTAAAGAAAGTTAGGAATATGTGTTGATGATTCGAATATTAGGGGGGAGAAAATGGAGAGCTGGAATGTTATGTATGAAATGAATTATCTGGTTCCTCGTACAAGAAAATGTAAACTTAAGTTTGAGTGACAATTCATTGGCAAAATATTGCCAGGTGCATTTGCTGACCTAAAGCTAAATATCATATTCTACATACAAATGCTTCAAATCGAATAAAATCCATGATGGATAGAGTGTATGGGATGCATGAAGCGTAATAGACCAATCAGTTCTACAAATAAAATTCCTTGTAGAAGGATAAGAGCAAATGATCACAATAAGGAGGTAAGTGCTATAGGTACCTAAATATAATGAGATAAAGAGATCTTGATAAGTTATATCCTTATTGATTAATGATGGAACCAATGTAAAAATGATCGTTGATGATATCTTTGATATAATATAGTGCTCAATATTATATGACAAGGATATTGAACTCAAATCTGTCATAGAGTATGGATAAATAAATGATTGGCCGAATGAGAAATACGTAATCAAGGTTGACTTCATCTGAAAAATGTAAAGTTTTGGATGGATAGCCCCAACACCTGAAAGTATAAAGCCAGTAGAGGTAAATATATGTTCTTGTGTGAAAAGCGAATTGAAAAATCAAGTCGAAAGACATAATGACGACTTGTGGCACAAAATTTGATTGATTATATGGAGACAAACATATAATGGAAATTCTTGAAGGATTTTAATTAATCTAAAGCATATAAAGGTTCTGGAAAAATTTATTAAATAAAAGCTTCATTAAATCCTTATATGAATTATAGCAATCATGGCATATATGATTTGATTTTGTGTCTTAGTACAATTGGCGCACTTATATATCTTGAGTATAACAATATATGATGGAGAGACATAGTTTTCCTTATACATGGAGATATTGAAACGTGATTAATATTGCAAAAGTAATCCTTGATATCGATTCATTTATCCTAACTATGCAAATGTAGGGCATAGTTCAATGTTCAGATAATCTATTTGCGTATGAGAATACTGTCATATTATAATATTCAACAAAATTCCAATAACATTAAAGACGATGCTGCATACATAACTCAATTGAAAGAAGGACTATCGAAAGAAATATAATAAAGCATATTTCACCAAAGTCTCTCTAAATAGAAAAAAATGCATTTACAAGACAAAAAAGACTTTTACTTTAGACATGATCAATGTTCAACAAATTTGTTTAAGTGATAATTTGGCAAACATCTTTACAAGGCATTCCCGACCTCAGCATTTGGAAGTTGTTATACAAGATTGAAATTTATTGTCCTCGAGATATCAAGTGATGTTTTTAATAGGGGGAGTAAAACACGCAATGCACTCTTTTTCCCTTAGCTAAAGCTTTTTAATGAGGCAACAAGCAATGCGATTACAAGGTATGTATACTGTTTTCCTTCACTAAGATTTTTTCCCACAGAGTTTTTTCTTAGCAAGGTTTTAATGAGGCACATGTAATGACCCGTCCGATCTTTTTGTGAATTTGCATCCCGTTTCTCATTTTTATGCTTCAGATATGTGTAATTTTAGTTTTATAACTTGCAGGGTTGATTGATTTCATTTTGGAAAGGTTTCGGGTTGATTTAGACCCTTTAGCTCTTGATTTAGAAACCTAAGTTGATTATGTTGACCAATGACTTTTGTGAAAATGACTCCAGAATGGCATTTTGATGCTTTTGATAGCTTTCTATCGTGATTTTAGACTTGTGCATATGCACGAAATCAAATTCGGAGGTCCATAGATTGAATTGTTTTGTTTTGCCAAAAATTGGCAATTTGAGGTTTAAAAGTTTGACTGTGGGTTGACTTTTGTCTATCTGGTTCAGAATTTGATTTTGGTAATTGGAGTAGGTCCGCGATGCTATCTAGAACTTTTCTACAAAATTTGATACCATTTGGAGTTGATTTGATAGGATACAGACGCATGGCTGTAATTCTAGAAGTTCTTGAAGTTTACTTTCATATTCATGCGTTTTTGTGTTTGATTCGTAGTTCTAGACATTATTTTTTATTTTTGGTCGCACGAGAGAGTTCGTATGATGTTTTTATACTTGTGTGGATGTTTGGTTCGGAGCCCCGAGAGCTCAGATGAGTTTAGAACGCACTTCGGAATGGTTTGGACTGAAAATGGAACTGTTGGTGTGCTGATGCCTCTGGTGCCGCATTTGTGAACACCAGTGTCGCAATGTAGCCTTAGCAGGGGGATCAAAAATATTGCAATTGCGATTCTTGGGTAGCAATTTTGAAGTTGACCTGGGCTGGGGTAGTTTCACATTTGCAGTATAATTGTCGCTTTTGCGAGGGAAGCAGGCGTCGCAATTGCCATGTTGCAATTGCAACTTCCCACACAGGCTGTCGGTGCCGGATTTGCGAGATTTCCTTCATAATTGCCATGGTTCGCAATTGCGAACCTAGTGTCGAAATTGCGACACTTGCAAATGAACAAAAGGTTAGAAAGTCGAGATTCAATATCATTTTATCACATTTTAGAAATCCTAGGTTCGGTAGGAGGCGATTTAAAAAGGGAATTTTCATCTACAAACTTTGGGTAACTGATTCTATCAATTTTCAACTATATTTCATGATTATATCTTAGATTTAACATCAAATTATGAGAATCAAAGAGGAAAATTGGAAAATTTTGTCAAGTTTTTGAATATTGAAGAATTGAGGTTCTAGAGTCGATTTTTGGACTCAGATTTGAAACCAAAACACATATATAGACTCGTGGGGTTATGGGTAGTCGGAATCTACCCTTGGACCTGGATTTTAACTGGACAGGCCTGGGATTGATTTTTGTTGACTTTTTGGGAAAAGTATAAAAATCATAGCTTTATCAATTATAATTATTTTATCTTGCATTGTTTCATGTTATTAAGTCAAGTTTGGTAAGATTTGATCCGTGTGGAGGCTGACTTTAACGGAAAAGCTATTTTCAAAGGTTGAGTTAGCCTAGCTGAGGTAAGTATCTTCCATAACATTGTGTGGGAGAAACTAACCCTTAGGATTTGGGTTGATTGTGCTATTTGTGATATGTGAGAGCCATGTACGCAAAGTGATAAGTGGGTTCGCGGGATATATGTAGTATTTGATCGATTTAGGTTATTTAGACTCTTTCCATTTCTTTAATTGAATTGTCACAACATATTATATCCCTCATTGTTAATCTACTCTTCCATGTGTTAATCTACCCTTACATGCTATATTTGACATTGATAACACTTGTTTTACCTCTTACTTGTTACTTTGCTCTTATATGCTTTGGGTGAAATTATTGCTTTCCTTATTGTCTTGTTACCTCTGTAATCATTCTATTGCTTTTACTTCAAGTTGTTATTTTGTGGAATATTCTCTTGTTGAGTTATTGGTGTTGAAGTTGTAAAAGCTGTTATCACATTGAGGTGAAGTTGTTATTTGTTGAGATATCTTCTTGTTGAGCAATTCACATTCACTTTGTTATTGTTGTGATTCTTGTACACATTGTGGTTGAGCCATGGGTTATTTATTGTGGAAACATTGGTATTGTTGTTTCTTTTGGCAAGTTGCTGCATATGGGCACTTGTGGTTTGAATTGTGATCACGTTGTGATATTGCTACGCATGTGGTGGTATAAGGCTAGGGGTATATACACTTGCGGTGAGATAAGGTGGGCTTGATACGCGTGTTGCTAGTAGGGGAATTACTTGAAGCCACGCGGTGAGATAAGATGGAATAAAATGCATGTAGCTATTTTGGGAAAAAAAATAATTTTCAAATCTAAATGTAAGGCCCACGCGGTGATATAAGAAAAGATTGTGATTGAAATTCTTAAATATGATTATGAAGCGGTACCTCGGCCATGATTCTTGTTGTACATTTCATATTGAAAGGATTTATTGGTTTAACCGTTCGTGTTGCTTATTCTTCCTTGTCTTACTAGTTTTTGTTCGTATTGATTATTTGTGGTCCTCATTATTTGTTTCCTTCTTGTTTTTTTTTTCTTATAATTCTGTCATTAGTTTACGTTACGAAACTTCTTTGTTATCATTCATTTTTCCGCTTTTAATTAGTTCCCGTTAATTTATCTTGTCCTAGTAGGTGTCTTAACTTGGCCTCATCACTACTCTACCAAGGTTAGACTTGATACTTGGTTACCGTTGTGGTGTACTCTTACTATACTTCTGCACATCTTTTGTGCAAATCCAGGTATGTCTGCCAGTGCTGATGTTAGAGATTGATTGGTTAGCTGCTTTCTGGAGACTTCAAGGTATACCTGCCCAACGTCCTCAGGCCTCGGAGTCACCTTTCGTTATATTCCCATTTATGTTATTCCTTTATCAGACAGTGTTGTAGTATACTTTAGAATATTCTGTAGATCTTATGAGTCAGTTCCACCAGATTTTGGGTGTTATTTGTCAGCTGTGCTACTGATTATTATGATAGTTTAATGGTTAAAAATTGAGGTTTTACTATTATTTTCGCTATTTCTCGGTGCATGTTAGGTTTTCCTAGACTTAGAGACTAGGTGACATCACGACCTCCTAAAGTGGGTAATTAGGGTCTTTCCAAGTTGATTTCAGAGCTCTAGGTTCATAGGTGTTACGAGACATAAGCAAGTTTAGTAGAGTTTTGCGGATCGGTACAGAGACGTCTGTACTTATCTTCAAGAAGCTACAAAACTGTTAGGAATTCCACTTCTTTGATTCCTTATCGTGCGAATTGGTTGACTTTGAAATCTGAATCTTTGTCTTTCTATTCACTCATAGATGGTGATGACACGCACTGCTGAATCCGATGATTAGATACATGAGCCCCTGCTAGAGCCACGAGAGGTCGGGGCCGGGACACATGCCGAGGAGGGGCACGTGGTGCAGCTAGAGCACCTTCTGAGTAGCGACTGAGGAGCCACCAGTAGCTCCGGTTGGGGAACAAGCACCTGAGGCGCCTGTTGTCACCCCTACACTTCAAGAGACCCTATCACAGTTTATGAGCAAATTCCCTGCTCTAGCGGGATTAATTCCGCTCGCACCAGCTATATCTCAAGCTGGGGGAGGAGCCTAGATCCCGTAGCCCGTACTCCATAGCAGTGGGTCCAGGTTTCTTAGGTCTCGAGAGTTATGCCATTGCAACCTTTTCTTCCAGTTCAGCCCGAGGTTAGGGCAGTGGCATCTGAGGAGGAGCAACTAAGACTTGAGAGGTTCAAGAAGTATCATCCTCCTACTTACAGTGGCCTAGCTACCGAGGATGTGCGGGGTTTTTTAGAGAAGTGCCACCATATTCTGCGCACAATGGGTATTGTGGAGACGAGCAGAGTTGCTTATACTATATTCCAGCTGTCAGGAGCAGCGTATCAGTAGTGGCAGGCTTATGAGGAGGGTAGCCCAGCGATGCAGCTTCATTCACTTGGGCTTAGTTTTCAGAGATGTTCTTAAGAGAGTTTGTTCCCCAGACCCTTCGAGATGCATGGCGCACGGAGTTTGAGCAGCTTCGCCAGGGTATTTATTATAGTGTCAGAGTATGCCATCAGATTCAGTGAGTTGTCCAGACATGCGCCTTCCTTGGTTTCTATAGTTAGAGAGAGAATCTGCATATTCAGCAAGGGGCTATGGTATTAGGGTCAGTATGGCTCAAGAGTTGGAGACAAATACTCCATATCAGTAGGTAATAGAGATCGCGTGGAGGTTTGAGGGTATGTGGGGCCGTAAGAGAAAGGATAGGGAGACCAAGAGGCCTTGAGATTCTAGAGGATATAATGGTGCCCGTGCCCTAACTGCAGCCCATCATGGAAGGGGCTATGTGGGATGTCCAGTTCATTCAGCACTTCCAGCTTTTAGTAGTGCTCTGGTTATTCCGAGGTTCAGGTTGCACATCTTGCTCAGTCACTATGTAGTGCACCTCCTGCAGAGGGTGCCTTCTGCAGTCAGTCCAGCCAACCAGGCCCGAATCAGCTTCAATAGCCACGCCCACCAAGAGCTTGTTTTGAGTGTGGCGATAATAGACATATGGTGAGGGACTGCCCTAGACATAGGAGGGGTGCACCTCCATAGACTACTTAGACTCCCCCAGTTCGACCCGGTCCATAGACTTCACGGGCCATGGTTGCTGCTCCAGTTGCCGCTCCACCTGCACAACCAGCTAGGGCTGGGGGTCAGGCGGGTAGCGGTCGTCCTAGAGGGGGAGGCCAGGCTAGATTCTATGTTTTCCCGGGTAGGACGGAGGCAGTCACATCAGACTGAGTCATCACAGGTATGGTTCCGGTTTGTCATAAGGATGCATCAGTCTTATTTGATCCGACATCCACGTATTCTTATGTGTCATCTTACTTTGCTCCGTATTTGGATATATCTCACAATTCTTTGAGTTCTCTTATTTTTGTGTCCATGCATGTGGGAGATTCTATTATTGTGAACCGTGTGAATTGGTCGTGTTTAACTGTTATCGGTGGTTTTGAGACCAGAGTAAATCTGTTGTTACTCAATATGGTAGACTTTAATGTGATCTTGTGCATGGACTGGTTGTTGCTCTATTACGCTATTTTGGATTGTCACGCCAAGTCTGTGATACTAGCTATGCCAGATTTTCCGTGATTGGAGTGGAGGGGTACATTGGATAATATTCCTAGCAAGGTTTTGTCCTTCCTTAAGGCACATCAGATAGTTGAGAAGGGGTGTGAGGCATATTTAGCCTTTGTAAGGGTTTCATCCGGCCTAGTGTATCACCTTAGGGTGCTCTGGTTCTGTTTGTGAAGAAGAAAGATGGTTCTACGCGCATGTGTATTGATTATCGGCAGTTGAACGAAGTTACAATGAAGAACAGGTACCTATTACCGCGCATTGATGATTTATTTGACCAACTTCAAGGTGCCAAAGTGTTCTCGAAGATTGATTTGCAGTCGGGGTATCTCTGCTAAAGATTTGAGACCCGAATATTCTGAAGATTACTTTCAGGACTCAGTATGGTCATTATGAGTTCCTTGTGACGTCACTTGGGTTAATCAACCCCCATCAATATTCATGCACCTGATGAACAGTGTATTCCAGCCATATCTTGATTCATTCATCATTGTGTTTATTGACGACATCTTTGTGTACTCTTGTAGGATCATGAGCAGCATCTGAGGATCGTTCTTCGGACCTTGAAAGGGAAGAAGTTATATGCAAAATTCTTAAAGTGTGAATTCTGGCTTGATTCGGTAGCATTTTTGGGTCATGTGGTATCGAGTGAGGGGATTAAGGTAGATCCGAAGAAGATTGAAGCAGTTTAGAGTTAGCCCCGACCATCTTCAGCTACTGAGATTCAGAGTTTTCTTTCTTTGGCCGGGTATTATCGTCGTTTCGTAGAGGATTTCTCATTAAATATTCCACCTATGAGTAGATTGACCCAGAAGGGTGCTATTTTCAGACAGTTTGAAGAGTGTAAGGCGAGCTTTCAAAAGCTCAAGACTGCTTTGACTACAACTCAATATTGGTATTGCCTACGGGCTCGGGGTCTTATATTGTGTATTGTGATGCATCGCTTATTGGGCTTGGCGCGGTGTTGATGCAAGACGGTAGGGTGATTTCCAACGGGTTTTGTCAACTGAAGGTTCATGAGAAGAATTATCCTGTCCACGACTTAGAATTGGCAGCTGTTATTCATGCATTGAAGATTTTGAGGCACTATTTGTATGGTGTTCCATGTGAGGTCTATACCGACCATCGGAGTCTCCAGCATCTGTTCAAGCAAAAAGATCTTAACTTGCAGCAGGGGAGATGGTTGGAGTTACTTAAAGACTATGATATCACTATTTTATATCATCCCCAGAAGGCCAACGTGGTGGCCGATGCCTTCAGTAGAAAGGCTGAGAGTTTGGGAAGTTTGGAAGATCTACCGGAAGCAAAGAGGCCACTAGCCCAGGATGTTCATGCCTTGGCTAATTAGTTTGTTAGATAAGACGTTTCGCAGCCCAGCCGGGTTCTTGCTTGTGTGGTTTCTCAGTCTTCTTTATATGAGCGCATCAGAGAGCGTCAGTATGACGACGCCTATTTGCTTGTCCTTAAGGAATCGGTACAGCACAACGATGCCAAGGAGGTTTCTATTGGAGATGACGAGGTGTTACAGATGCAGGGACGATTATGTGTGCCCAATGTGGATTGGTTACGAGAGTTGATCCTTGAGAAGGCCCACAGTTCGCAACACTCCATTCATCCAGGTGCCGCTTAGATGTATCAGGATTTGAGGTAGCACTATTGGTGGAGAAGAATGAAGAAAGATATAGTGGAGTACGTGGCTCGATGCCTGAACTGTCAGCAAGTAAAGTATGAGCATCAGAGATCAGGCGGTTTGCTTTAGAGACTTAAGATTACCGAGTGGAAATGGGAGCATATTATAATGGATGCAATTTGAGACTTGGGCTCCCTCGGACTTTGAAGAAATTTGATGCAGTACAGGTGATTGTGGATAGGTACCAAATCGGCTCATTTCATTCGGGTGGTGACTACCTATTCTTCCGAAAAGTTAGTTCAGATCTATATCCGTGAGATTTTTGTCTCCACAGTGTGCCGCTGTCCGTTATCTCTAATCGAGGCACGCAGTTCATCTCGCATTTCTCGAGAGTTGTGTAGCGTGAGTTAGGCACACGGGTTAAGTTGAGTATAACATTTCACCCCAGACGGATGGGTAGTCCGAGCACACCATTCAGATCTTAGAGGATATGCTTCGTGCCTATGTTATGAATTTCGAGGGTTCTCGGGATCAGTTTTTGCCATTTTCAAAGTTTGCCTACAACAACAGCTACGAATCAAGTATTCAGATGACTCCTTTTGAGGCCCTATATGGGAGGCGATACCGTTCTCTAGTTGGTTGGTTTGAGCCGGGAGATGTTAGGTTATTGGCACAGATTTGGTTCAAGATGCCTTGGAGAAAGTCAAGTTGATTTAGGATTGGCTTTGTACAGCTCAGTCCAGACAGAAGAGTTATGCTGATCGGAAGGTTCGTGATGTAGCATTTATGGTTGGAGACAGGGTTTTGCTTCGGGTTTCATCCATGAAGGGTGTGATGAGGTTCGAGAAGAAGAGCAAGTTGAGCCCTAGGTACATCGGTCCTTTTGAGATCCTTGAGAGAGTTGATGAGGTGGCCCACAAACTTGCATTGCCGCCTAGCCTATCGGCGATTCACCCAGTGTTCATATTTTCATGCTCCAGAATTATTATGGTGATCCGTCCCATGTATTAGATTCCAGCTTAGTGCAATTGGACAAGTATTGGACTTATGTTGAGGAGACGATGGTCATCTTGGACAGACAGATCCGAAAATTTAGGTAAAAGAATATTGCTTCAACGAAGTTTCAATGGAGGGGTCATCCAGTCGAGGAGGTGACCTGGGAGACCGAGCACGACATGTGGAGTAATTATCCTCACCTTTTCGTCACTTCAGGTATGTCTCTATGCACGTTCAAGGATGAACATTTGTTTTGAGAGGGCGACAATGTAACAACGACCTGTCGTTATGTGAATTTGCGCCCTATTTCCACTATTTATGATTGACACCTATGTATTTTTAGTTTTATGACTTGCGGGGTTTATTGGTTTTGTTTCGGTAAGGTTTGGGTTAATTTAGACCCCTTGGTTCTTAGCTTAGAAGCCTAAGTTGATTATATTGACCAATGTTTGACTTTTGTGAAAACAACCCCAGAATGGTGTTTTGATGGCTCGATACCTTTGTGTTATGATTTTTGACTTGGGCATATGCCCGGAATCAAATTCAGAGGTCCGTAGGTTGAATTGTGTTATTTGTCGAAAATTGGCAATTTGAGGTTTAGAAGTTTGACCGTAGGTTGACTTTTAGTTATCGAGATCAGAATTCGGTTTTGGGACTTGGAATAGGTTCGTTGTGCTATTTAGAACTTGTTTGCAAAATTTGGATTGGATTATAACTTGTGTGAATCATCGGTTTTGGTTTTTAGGTGATTCAGGATTAAATTAGAAGAATGATTCTCATCTAGGAAGTTTAAAGTTGGAAGAGTTAACCAAGTTTGACATCTATATATTTGACCCTGGATCAATGTTTTGATGGTTCCGTTAGGTCCGTATGGTGATATTGGACTTGGGCGTATGCCCGTATTTCCATTTGGATGCTTCTAGAAGGTTTCGACACTATTTGGTGAAAGTTGGCAGTTTGAAGGTTTAGAATGTTCATAAGTTTGATGGGGAGTTGACCTTGATGATATCGGTTTCAGATTGTGATTGCGGGAATTTGAATAGCTTTGTTGCGTCAATTGGGACTTATATATAAAATTTGAGGTCATTCCGAGTTGATATGATATGCTTTGGCACGAGTTTTGGTAGTTGAAATTTCAAAAGTTCATTAAGTTCGATTTGAGGTGCGATTTGTGGTTTTGATATTGTTATGCATGATTTGAGGCCTCGAGTAAGTCCATGGTATGTTATGGGACTTCTTGGTATGTTCGGACAGGGTCCTGAGGGGTTCGGGTGAGTTTCAGAAAGATTTGGGTTGTGTTGCGCTCGTTTTTGATGTTTCGACGTCGTTTATTCAAGCATAAATGGTACCACATTAAGAAAATGAGATCCAATTTCTGTTTTAGTTGAAGCATTAGATCCGTATCGTAATTACCGAGCCATAGCAAAAAGAATCGTATGAGGGAGTTATCCAAATTGGCGAATTTTGGATATCGTATGAGGGAGTTATGCTCATTTTAGTGTTAGAAAAGAGACCTGGTTTTGGTGCTTCGCAGATGCGAAGTTGGGTCTGTAGTTGCGACCCTAAAGGTGCGAAGAATAGTTCGCAAAAGTGGAAATTACAGCTGGAAATGCACAAGTGCAGCTCTTTGGACGCAAAAGCAAAAATGCCTGTGTATAAACAAATTAGACTACGTTCTTTTGGTAATTTGAGCATATCTTGAGTTCTAGAGCTCCTATTGAGGTGATTTTTACGGTGTTCATCTTGTATTTTCATGGGGGTCAGTACCTTATCTCAATTGTGTATTTTAACATGATTCCAGTAGTTCATTTGTGAATTAACCCATGTTTTGATTGGAGAATTGGGAGTTTTTATCAAAAACTTTTCTAAATTGAATAATTGGGTTTTGAACATCGATTCGGAGTCGGAATTGGTTGAAATTACTATGGTTGGACTCGTAATTGAATGTGTTATCAGATTTTGTGAGTTTTGTCGGGTTTTGAGGTGCGGGTCTGGGTTTGACTTTTTAGTTGACTTTGAGTAAATGTATAACCTTTATCATTTGGAATTATTTCCTTAGGCATTATTTGATGTATTTGAGTTGCTTTTGGCTAGTTTTGAGTCGCTCGGAAGTTGTTACGCGCGGGACGAAATTTCTTGAGTATTGTTTGGCTTGTTCGAGGTAAGTAACATATCTAAACTTGGATTTGAGGGTATTTAACCCTGGGAACTATGTTATAAGAGATGTATTGATGTGATGCACATGCTATGTGACGAGCATGCGGTCGTGCACCATGAAAATTATGATTCTAGTTGACTATTAGACTATGGTCGTACTTGTTTTGCTATTATATCTTCTTACAACCATGTTCTCCCTACTTGTTTGATTATATGATCTGTGAATCATGCTAGAAGTAATAAAGTATGGGTATTGTGAGTTATCAGATGTTTTGTTCTATGGCTTTGAGCCGAGTGAAGGAGTCTGCTATCGACGATTTGATTGCACGGTTATGTGTTATACTGATTTCGGTTTGAGGCATACTTGTGAATCAGTTATGACTTGAAGATGTTGATTTCAAAGATGACTTGAGTAAGGAATTTCTGAATGCATGATGTATTACACCTTATGGATATATGGAAATCCTAGGAATGGTTTAGGGTTGCTGTTTGTGATGGATGTAATGTACTAAGAAAAGGGATTCCCTCGATTGCTTAAGGGTCTGTATTACTTCTTTGGGTGTTGATGTGCTAATGGGGCACAGGTCATTTGGCCCATTTGGGGCGGTGCAATTGAGATTTGATCAGAGTGGATGACTCTCAAGAAGGTTCTAATGGATTCAACATTACATGCGGCAATTGAGAATTTTTTGGTTTTGTATATGGTTAAGATCTGAGATTTGCATTGGATGGTGACAGGACTTGTAGTATTTGTATGTCACTATGGATTCTACATTTCACTATCAGAAAGGTAAAAGGAACAACTTTAATTTCACAGAAAGTCTCTTCAATGTGGCTCTCCCGGTTGTGTTACCTTTGGGTGCTTAAGAGGGAATACAATGGCTTATGGGCCTTCAGGCGGTGTGGTTTTATGCTAGGATCTCTTGTGGTGAGCTTTGGGTCAGGATCGTGGTGTTCTGGCAAGGAGAAATATCAACTTGAGGGTAATTCGGAAGGAACTCAGAGAAATAGGACCGCTTAGTAGTAGGTTGAGTCAGCACAGTAATGGATATGATCGATTCTTTAGGTACTTATGATGTGGTGAGTCTCTCTAGGTGTTTTGTGGCAATACTCTTAGGTTTGGCGACCTACGTGACTTGATTCAGTCAGCGGGATTCAGTTCTATTGACCTGGTTATGTGCAAATGGGTTTCGAAGTGTTCTCGATAATTTTTGCCACAACTTGAGATGGATATTATCTACATGTATGAAGGGTAAGTGGCGTGTCATGTTTTTCTCCTGGATGGGATTAAGTGGAAGGTTTCTGGCTAATCAGGTATGTATTCTGCTTGTTACTAAGAGTTGTAATGAGATTCTCGTGCTTTTCACATAATGGCATGATAGATGCGGTGGGTCCTGTGGGATTGAGATTTGCTTGTACAAGTTGGTGGTTCAGATTTGGAGGGATGATCATGAATTTTAAACATCACGGACGGTTTCAGACGATTAGATAAATTCTATTACTACTTGGTATTGCCTGAGAAGGGTACGCATTTCAGAAGGTGCATTGCGTAAGTAACTTACGGATGCTTCATTGGTATTGCGGTACTCTCCTGGTTGATCAGCTGTGGATGTTTAGATTTTCTATATGGCACGGAAGAATTATGAAAATATTTCTCGTGGGATGATTGTGTATGAGAGATGTATTAGTCATTCGAGTGGTGGACATGGGATCGGCTATGATGATTCATATGTTCTATGGATTTGGAGACTGGGAGTTCTCAAAAGCAGATTGTTTCGGGGTTGCGGACTGTGAAGATGTGGCCAAAGTTAACTAGACGGTGGTACGTGTTATGGTTAAATCCTTGTGGACTTTTGGAGGGTTATCTATCCATTTGGGGATGACCTGTTTGATTTGGGGGCCTATTGGTAGGTCCAATGAGGATGTGTATTCTACAGCGGGTCGGATGTTGACTCAGCACTGTTATTATTGAAAGGTGTGTCATTCGATTAGAGTTGAGCTTGTTCGTGTTCTGATAAGTTCTATGTGTTACTCTTCTATGCTTCGAGGGATTGTGATTTGTTGGTTATATGCACACATGATGCGGTTCTATTTGGGCCTTGTAGCAGAATTCGAGCGAGATGGTTATTGGGCTGCCGAATGGTTGATTGCAACTTGGTTATGGTCTTTCCAGGCTGTGGTATATTGTGTTATTTGCTTCTCCATGCTTATGGTCATGCACATTGTGTACTTGATGTAGAATTACGTGTGGTTGTTGATTGTGTTGAGCATTGTGGCTTGAGGATTTCATATGGACCAGTGTTTGGATGGGGTCATGCATTGCAGCGTGGATATGTTTGGATATGATCCTTTGTGGTAGATTCATGTGTCTTGGTTCTACTATGTTTGATGGGTTCATAGCATTGCATTTGTGGTGGCACTTGTGGAGCTTGCGGGACAGTTCTCTCATTTGAGTAATTTTTCCTTGTTCGAGTACATTCGAGTTGTTGCTTGATTGGTGCACGGAGTGAGCGGTTTGTGGCTTAGGTTGTATCGGTGTGGCAAGTAAATAGAATAGTTGTGTGTGATGAGATGAGGTCATTGAACCTAGAATGGGTACTATCAGATTTGATTACGGTATGTTTTGAAGAACAATATCATAAGCCGGCTTAGAATTTGGCTTACGTTCTCGTCGGACGAGAGAGAGCTCCATGACTTGTTGGTCTGATGAGTAGTTATAAGTTCCTGCATGTTTCTTTCATCATCGACAGTGTACAAAGGTTTTGAATGAGGTTTTATTTGATATGAGGATTTTTTTATCAGTACCGTGTTTGTTTTTGACCAGCTACTGTGATCATAAATTATTGCTACGAGTATGTGAGTTGCATGGTATATCATGTGATTACATCTTAGGTTATGATTATGGCTTGATACAGCTTGTTCAGACTTATACAGTATGTAGATGCGGGATCCGGGTCTTGTAAGAAATTGCGGATGTTGGAAATTGGGTTCCAAGGTTTATTGGCTAAGGTTGAAGTAGGGATCTTCAGTTATATTGTATTGTCAGGCTATTATGAATTGGGGTGACGTGGGATCAACCCCGGGTAGGTGCATGGTAAGGAGACACAGTGATTTGACGGCTTTGGAATGACTCTTGGCACGTTCGAGGATGAACGTATGATTAAGTGGGGGAGACTGTAATGACCCAGCCAGTCATTTTGAGAATTTGCATTCCGTTCAGCTATTTGAAGTCTTGAGTAGTTTCATATGATGTAGTATGACTTGTATGAATTGTCAATTTTCGTTTTCAAGTGATTCGGGATTGAATTGGAAGAACGATTCTCATCTAGGAAGCTTAAATTTGGAAGAGTGACTAAGTTTGACTTTTGTGTATTTGACCCCGGATCGAAATTTTGATGGTTCTTTTAGGTCGAGATGGTGATTTTGGACTTAGACGTATGCCCCGATTTTCTTTTGGATGCTTCTAGAAGGTTTCAACAATATTTGGCGAAAGTTAGCAATTTGAATGTATGGTGTTCATAAGTTTGATAAGGAGTTGACCTTGATGATATCGGGTTCATATTGTGGTTCCGAAATTTGAATAGCTTAATTACGTCAATTGGGACTTATGCGCAAAATTTGAGGTAATTCTTAGTTGATTTGATATGGTTCAGCACAAGTTTTGGAAGTTGAAAGTTCAAAAGTTCATTAAGTTTGATTTGAGGTGCGATTCGTGGTTTTGATGTAGTTGTGCGTGATTTGAGGCCTCGAGTAAATTCGTGTTATGTTATGGGACTTGTTGATATGTTTGGACAGGGTCCCGAGGGGCTCGGGTGAGTTTCGGTAGGTTGGGTTGTGTTGCACTCGATTTTGATGTTTCGACATCGTTTATTCAAGCATAAATGTTAGTACATTAAGCAAATGAGATCCAATTTCTATTTCATTGAAGCATTAGATCCCTATCGTAATTATGGAGCCATAGCAAAAATAATCGGCGAATTTGGACATTGTATGAGCGAGTTATGCTCATTTTAGTGTCAGAGAAGAGAGCTGGTGTTGCTGCTTCGCAGATGCGAAGTTGGGTATGCATCTGCAATCCCGCAGGTGTGAACAATGTTCCGCAAAATCTGAAATGCCAGCTAGAAATGTGCATGTGCGGCTCTTTTGGGCGCAAAAGCGGAAATGCCTGTGTATAAAAAAATCAGATTGCGTTCTTTTGGTATTTTTAGCATATCTTGAGTTCTAGAGCTCCGATTGAGGTGATTTTTGCAGTGTTCTTCTCGTATTTTAATGGATGTCAGTATCTAATATGAATTCTTGTGTTTTAACATGATTACAGTAGTTCATTTATGAATTAATTTATATTTGATTGGAGAATTGAGGATTTTTATCAAATACTTTTCTAAAGAGAATAGTTGGGTTTTGAACATCGATTCGGAGTCAGAATTGGTTGAAATTAGTATGGTTGGACTCGTAGTTAAATGGGTTGTTGGATTTTGTGAGTTTTGTCAGGTTTCGAGGTGTGGGCCTGGGTTTGATTTTTTGGTTGACTTTGAGTAAATGTTTAAAAATTCGACCTTTATCATTTGGGATTGTTTTCTTTGGTATTATTTGATGTATTTGAGTTGCTTTTGGTCAGTTTCAAGCCACTCGGAGGTTGTTACGCGCGGGATGGCTTTTCTAGAGTATGTTTGGCTTGCTCGTATTGGATTTGGCTCGTTCAAGATAAATGACATCTCTAAACTTGGATTTGAGGGTATTTAACCCTAGGAACTATGTTATAAGAGATGTAGCGTGCACCGGGAAAATCATGATTCTAGTTGACTATTAGACTATGACCGAACTTGTTTTGCTGTTATATCTTGTTACATCAATGTTCTCCCTACTTGTTTGATTATATGAGCTGTGAATCCTATTAGAAATTATATTTAGGCTATACGCTTAATCGTTTGAGACCTAATGAGGCTATCTCTGTTGTTTTGAGTTATCTTCTCTAACTATAATTATATATACAGTCATGATTCTTCATTTGCATATCATATCTCAATTCTGTTCATCATTCATTGTTACATCACATGTTATCATTGATTGGGCTGAGTGGTATGAGAGTGTGAGCCCTTGAGACTTGAGAGATTGATGACTGAGTTAGGCCTACGAGCCATATTGTGAGTGATAATTATGGGATCGGGCTACACGTCGTAGCAGGCCTTATTGGCTACTTATGGGATCAGGTTGCACGCTGGAGCAGGCCTTGTTGGTTATTTATGGGATTTGGGCAACACGCCTCAGCAGGCTTTATTGGCTCATTTATGGGATCGGGCAGCATGCCACAACAGTCTTTGTTGACTTATTATGGGATCGGGTTGCATGCCGCAGCTGGCCATATTAGCGATTGGCCAGGATCCGCCCCTCCGGAGCCTAACATACCAGCACTTAGTGCAGGTACCGTACGGTGCAGAGTGATTGTGTGTGATAAATGGGAGTTTGAGGCAGGCAACTTGAGTGTGTTTGAGGGTGAGTGTACCTAGGAATATCACGTGAAATCACTCATGTGACATGAATACTTGGCATGTAGGCATAGAGATGCATTTTCCTCTTGCTATATGTAATTGTGACATTCAAAATTTGAGATGTACATTTGACATGTAGACATTGAGATGTATATTCCCGATGCTAGACGGTATATGGAAATTGGCGACTTGATTTACATATTGACATGTAAGCATAAAGATGTTCTTTCCTTATTTTATCTGATAATGAAATATCTTATTTGTTGTTGGAAGTTTTGCGAAAAATCATAGTTTTCTGATATACTCATATTTTGGTAATTCCGGTGAAAGATTTGGGTCTTTCTGTTATACCTGAAAAGCATGTCTCTTCTTCTATAACTGTGAACGAGCTGAGCATGAGATCTTTTGAGTTATTACATGTACTGCTTTCATTATATTGTTACGAGTTGTTTTCAGCTATTGGTGTTGGACTGTGACCGTTTTTCTGAGTTTGTCACTGCTTTTAACCAAAGGTTAAGTCTGTTATTTATTGAGTACATGAGGTCAGTTGTACTCATACTACACTTATGCACCTTGCGTATAGATTTTGGAGCTAATGTTGCTGTGTATAGTGGGAGCTGGCACTGAAGATGTACCTGCGTCCCGATTATAGCAGCCTCTTGTTCTTGATAGCTTTAAATTTATAAATATATTTATGTATATTTCGAATAGATAATGTATTTATTTCATACCAGCTTTGTAAAATTCTAAGTCTTAGAAGCTCGTGACTTATACTACCAATATTTAGGATTTTTGTACAAAAGATCAGTTATTTCATCATTTATTTTCTCAGTAAATCTCATTCGAATTCGATTGTTGTTAATTGGCTTTCTTAGCAGGTTAGGTTAGGTGCCATCATGACTATTAAGATTTTTGGTCATGATAGTTCTAGACGTTATTTTTGTGTTTTGATCGCGCAAGCGAGCTCGTATGATTTTTCTAGACTTGTATGGAAGTTTAGTTTGGAGCCCCGAGGGCTCGAATGAGTTTCAGACACGTTTCAGAGTGGTTTGGACTGAAAATGAAACTGCTGGTGTGTTACTGCCTCTGGTAGCAAATTTGCGAACATCAGAGTCGCAATTGCAACCTTAGCAGGGGGATCACAATTATCGCAATTGCGATGCCTGTGTCGCAAATGCAAAGTTTACCTGGGCTGGGGTAGTTTCGCATTTGCGAGGGAAGAAGGCTTCACAATTGCGAAGCCCATGTCGCAATTACGACTTCCCACATAGGCTGTTAGTGCTGCATTTGCGAGATTTCTTTCGCAATTGCGAACCTAATGTCGCAATTGAACAAAATGTTAGAAAGTCAGAATTTCATATCATTTTATAATATTTCAAAACCTTAGGCTCGGTAGGAGGTGATTTGAAGAGGGAATTTTCATCCACAAACTTTTGGTAAGTGAATCTAATCAATTTATAACTATATTTTATTATTATATCTTAGATTTAACATCAAATTTATGAGAATCAAATAGGAAAATTAAAAAATTTTGTTAAGGTTTTGAAAAATGAAGAATTGAGTTTTGAGAATTGATTTGAACTTGGATTTGAAAACAAAATAGATATATGGACTCGTAGGGTTATGGATAGTCGGAATCTACCCTTGGACTCGGATATTAAACTGGTGAGCGGAGATTGACTTTTGTTGACTTTTGGAAAAAGTGTAAAGATCATAACTTTATCTATTGTAATTATTTTCTCTTGTATTTTTTGATATTATTAAGTCAATTTTGGTAAGATTTGAGCCGTGTGGAGGCGAATTTTAGGGGAAAAGCTATTTCCGAGGGTTGAGTTAGCCTAGTTGAGGTAAGTATCTTGCTTAACCTTGTGGGGGAAAACTTTACCTTAGGATTTGGGTTCATTGTTATATTTGTGATATGTGGAAGCCGTGTACGCAAGGTGACGAGTGGGTACGCGGCCTATATGTAGTATTTGACCGGTTTAGGTTATTTAGACTCTTTCTACGCCTTTAATTAAAATGTCATCACATATTATATCCCTTATTCTTAATCTACTCTTACATTTTTTAATCTACCCTTGCATGCTCTATTTGACATTGATAACACTTATTCTACCTCTTACTTGTTATTTTGCTCTTATATGCTTTAATTGAAGTTATTGCCTTCATTATTGTCTTGTTACCTCTTTAATCATTGCATTGATTTTATTTAAAGTTACTATTTTGTGGAATATCCTCCTGTTGAGTTATTGGTGTTGAAATTGTAAAAGTCGATATCACATTGAGGTGAATTTGTTAATTGTTCAGATATCTTCCTGTTGAGCAATTCACATTCAGTTTGTTATTGTCGAGATTCTTGTACACATTGTGGTTGAGCCATGAATTATTTGTTATGGAAATAGTGGTATCGTTGATTCTTTTGGTAAGTTATGGCATATGAGAACTTGTGGTACGAGTTGTGATAATGTTGTGATATTGATATACATGTTGTGGTATAAGGCTAGGGGTTGATACGCATGGAGTGAGAAATGGTGGGCTTCATACGCGTGTTGCTAGTAAGGGAACTACTTGAAGCCATGCAGTGAGATAAGGTGGACTAAAATGCATGTCGCCATTTCGGGTAAAAAATAATTTTTAAAATTAAATGTAAGGCTCACGCGGTAATATAAAAAAAGATTGTGATTGAAATTGTGAAATGTGAATATGAGGCGGTACCTTGGTTGTGATTCTTGTTGTGTATTTTATATTGAAAGGATTTATTGGTTGAACTATTCCTGTTGCTTTTATTCTTCCTTGTCTTACCAGTTTTTGTCCGTATTTGATTACTTATGGTCCTTATTATTTTCTTCCTTTTTGTTGTCTTATTGCTTTCAATTCTGTCATTAGTTTATGTTACTAAACTTCTTTGTTATTATTCGTTTCTCCGCTTTCTATTAGTTCCTGTTATTATATTTTGTTTCGTTTATCTTGTCATAGTAGGTGTCTTGACCTGTCCTCGTCACTACTCTATCGAGGTTAGACTTGATACTTACTGGGTACCATTGTGGTTTATTCATACTACGCTTCTGCACATCTTTTGTGCAGATCCAGGTACGTCTGCCCGTGCTGGACGTTAGAGATTGATTGGTTAGCTGCTTTCGGGAGACTTCAAGGTATACCTTCCCAACGTCCGCAAGGCTCGGAGTTGCCTTCCATTATCTTCCCATTTCTGTTATTTCCTTTATCAAATAGTGTTGTAGTAGGCACTTTAGAATATTCTGTAGAGTTTATGACTCAGTTCCACCTGATTATGGGAGTTATTTGTCAAATGTACTGTTGAGATTTATTATGATTGTTTAATGGCTAAAAATTGAGGTTTTATTGTTATTTCCGCTATTTCTCTATGCATGTTAGGCTTACCTAGTTTTACAGACTATGTGCCATTACGACATCCTAATGTGAGTAATTGAAATCGTGACAACACATTATCTATAGACATTAAAAAATAAATAAAAGTATTATTGTCAAATTATGCTTTTGTTTAATATTTTCGAACATGAGTAGAAGACTAAAAGGGACGGAGTTTTCCATTTAAAGTAGGGACTCTTGAGTTTTTCTGCAGTATTTTCCTCGGCTTCCAAAACCCCTAATCCCTCCCCCGACCCCCATTCAGCTATTGCTCTTCTCAGGGGAATCTCAATCTGCCTTTTTTCTACCTTCGTTGAAGTAGTCTGTTTCTGGTTATGTGTATGCAATTTTCACCCACAGCAAAGATAGCTCTATTTTATTTGTTATTAACTGACAAGCTGACCCTCCTCTATATTTTTCGTCTTGTTGACTCTATTTTAAACCAAAATTTTGAAGTAGTGCGTTTTCTTACTTTTTATAAGTAAATTTGTTACTTTTAGTCTGTTTTATATCTTCCATTAAAGTGAAGATCGTAAATTGTTTGTTTTCTTTGAAGTCATCTTTGTTTGTAGTGTATGTGCCTTAATCATCGTCTGTCCTTACATTTCTTACTGATGTATGGATGAATTTTGATTTGGTGCATTTCTATATATGACGATTTTATGGATGTGATGTAACACGATGGAGAGACTCATTTGTCGCATATCTTCTCTGAGCGATGAGTGCATGCGATTCTTTTGGACATGAGTTGTGTATTTCAAGCCTAGTGGTAAAAGTGACAATTTTTACTTGCTAGCCATCTTGTGACCCCTAGACATAGCCAAACTAAATAAAAATTTGAAGAGCATAGGAATTATTAATTGCTATTTGCTGTGTTGAAATTAATTATTTTGATTGTCCTAAAAACTGATAATAACATTTTTGTAACTGTGATATTTTGCCCTTTGGGAACGTAAGTTGTATATCATTTCGTTAAAAAATTTTCATTCTCAAATCACATCATACTTCTCAAATTTACATGAGGTTGTAACTTCCCTACCGGTGACAATTACAAAAACACTACCTTTCTCATAGCTTGTTGCTTTTGTGTGTTGGGACCGAAATAACATGGTGCACATGGAAGTCAATAAAGACAATTTTGATGACGATAAATTAGAGCATAAAAGAAAAATATACTAAACTAGGCATAATAATTTAAAATTATTTGGTCTATCAACCTACATATGATCCATCACTAATATAAAAAAGGAACAAACTTTTTGAGAGAATAATCTCTTGTATTTTTTTATTTTTTTTTTTTGTGAGAAGAAAACCTTAATTTATAGAAGTACAGAACTTCTCCTCCAAGGAAAGGACAAGGCATATGAAAGAGATTTATTCCCTTAGGAGTCTTTTTCTCTTCCTTCAAGAAAGAGAATCCTAGTAGATTAGAATTTCAGGATAAATTTTAACAATTCTTCCATTGGCATGAATTTTCTTGACAAAAATTGATCGACTTTCTTCACATAATCTTCATTACTACTGCTTGTCAGGATTAAAAACAGGTATAGATTGAAAAATCTTTGGTTGAAGAAACCCCAAGGATAGATTAAAGGGAGCTCATGCGTTAAAAATAGGCAAGATTAAAAATAATATTATTTTTAATTATGTAAACAGGGATATTGAAATTATGGTTGAAAATTTTGCTCCCCACATATAGTACCCCGGACAGTTTTTCTTCTATAATGACCCGATAGATCATTTTGAGGTTAAGCCTTTATTTCCATATTCCGGGACCTTGATAAGCTTCGTTTAGCATTTCTCGATTTGTGCGCAAAGCCCGTGTCTTGTTCCGTAAAGTCTTTATGTGAAAAATTGAAGAAATGTAAATTTTTGCCTTAAAATAATTTGAGTTGACTACAATCAATATATTGTGTAAACAGACCCGGATAAGTGTTTTGACTGTCCCAGTGGGTTTGTATCATGACTTGGGACTTAGGCGTATGCCCTGTATTGAATTTGAAAGTCCCTAACTTGATTTTACGTGATTTGATGAAAACTAGTGATTTGAAGGTTTAAGAATTCCGAAGTTTGACCGCAGAGTGACTTTATAGCTACCAGGTTTGAATTTCGATTTCGGGACTTGGTATAGGTTTATTTTACTATTATTGACTTGCCTGCAAAATTTGGTTCAATACAGAGTTGATTTGACATGATTCGGATGCTCGGTTGTAAATTTGAATGTTCTTACATTTCACTGAAAATTTCATATATTTTTATGTCTGATTCGTGGTTCCAAGTGTTATTTTGGTATTTTGATCATGCAAATGAGTTTGTATGATGTTATTATACTTGTGCACATATTCGGTTTGGAGCTCGAGAGGCTCAGTTGAGTTTCGGATAGGCTACGGACCCTTGGATTTAGAAGTTGCTGGTTTCAGCTATTTTCTGGTGTCTGCTACTTTGTGCTTTGCAATTGCGAAGATATTCTGGTGATCGCGAAGGGGAAATGGGGATGGGGAGGAATTTTTTCTATGCAAAACGTGAGGACTCGGTCGCGAACTTGAAGTAGCGGGGGTTTACCATTTGCGAACGCCGTCATTCCCTCGCAAACGCGATGGGTTATGGGATTTGGGGGCCGGCTGGGTAGTAACTCTACGCGAACGCGGGCATTGGCTTGTGACCGCGAAGGCAAAGGGGGTTAAGCCTTCACGAATGCGAAGGGTTGATCGCGATAGCGATGGCCATTTGGCCAGTGCTCTTCGCGAACGCGTCAGGTGCTTTGCGAACGCGAAGAACACCTACTACCTAGATATTAAACATTTAAAAAGTCAAGATTTTCTTCACTTTTCATCATTTTCAAGTTTGAGCTCGGCCTAGATGGGACATTGAAGAGAAATTTCATCCTCATTTCATAGGTTAGTATATTTTAACTTCTTCTCTTCCATTTTCATAAACACCAATTGATTTCTAACCTTTAATCTATGCTTTTTCATGGTAGAAATTAGAGAATTCGGTAGAAATTGAGAATTTTGAGAAATTGAGATTTAGACCCGAAATTTAGGTCAGATTTCGCAACTAATCACATAATCGGGCTCGAGGGTGCATGGGTAAGTGGGTTTTGGTCCAAATCTTGGGTTTAGGTGACGAGTGTATATATGCCGTCAAGATATTTCCATGTTTTCTCGTTATTTCATGAATTATCTCATTCTGTGCCTTAATCGTTACATGGTTTATTTGACTTCAATGCCATAATTATTATTTTTTATTTAATTATTCTTGTATTAAATTATTTTTCCCTTCCATGATTTTGTGCTTATTTGCTACTTGCCTTAACTATTCTACTTGCACACCTTAATTGTCACATGCTTTACTTGTCCTATTATTTTTGAAATATTTGTTGCATTCTAAGATGTAGTTTCATTTGCGTGAGTCACTAAATGTGTTAGACACCAATAAACTTGCAATGTAGAAACTTCGAATTTTAAGGATTCTTGATTATTACATGGTCCTTTATTGCCTTGCACTTTTACTCTTTGATGTAGAAATTCTTGTAAATTGAGTTATTGGATTGTTTACGTTAATTGAAATTGTTTGGGGATGGGTTGCACACCGCAACGGAAATTGAAAGATAATTAACTGAAACGGTGAAATAAGGGATGATACTTGATCTTGATAAATATTGATATGGTGGGATTGGATTGCGCGCCGCAACAGACAGTATACAGATACTTGATGTTGATAAAGGATGATATGATGGGATCTGTTTGCACGCCACAACGGATTATGTGTGTTGTACTTGTTGTTACTGTGTTGGTTTCAGCCTTTTTATATGAGATTACGAGACTTGTTATTCTGGGTTTTCTGATAGTGAGGTTCGAGTTCATTTCCACAAATTAATTGCTTTACTTGCATTTCTTACTTTTCCTTTCCTGTTATTATTATTATTACTGCCTACAGGTTATTGTAAGTGGGTCGCTTTAGCCTCGTCACTACTTCGTCGAGGTTAGGCTCCGCATTTACAAAGTACATGGGATCAGATGTACTCATTACATTGTGCACTTCTTGCGCAGATACCAAAGTTAAGTCCTAGCGGCATTCAGTAGCTTTTGCTCAGATTCGGTCGTTGATGGAGACTTGAGGTATAGTTGCACAACGTTCGTAGCCTTGAAGTCCCCTTCCCTCCTATCTTTACTGTATATTCTGAGTTTCAAAATAGTGTATTTTATTCAGAGCATATTTGTAGCACTCTAGATGTTCATATACTCATGACACCAGCTTCTTGGTTATGTTTAGACTTCGCTGCTCAATATTATTTTACTGTACTTCAAACTTATATTTTTTTCATGGTTAATATCTTGTTATAAATTGATAAAATTAAAAAATTTCTTGTTCCACGTCGTCTTGCCTAGCAAGTAGAAGTTAGGCTCCATCATGACCCTGAGGTTGGGATTTCGGGTCGTGACAAGTTGGTATTAGCGCAATAGGTTGCCTAGGTCTCACAAGTCATGATCAAGCTTACTAGAGCCTAGAGGATTGGTACGGAGACGTCTGTACTTAGCTTCTAGAGGCTATGGAGTTTTAGGAAAGCTTTCACTTCTTTCTTTCCTAGTCATGTGAATTCTATTATTAATGTTTGAATCATTCCATTCTTGCTCTCTCGCAGATGGTGACAAGACGCACAACATCTATAGCCGGGTAGGAGCCGGAGCCCCCTGTTGTAGCTACTACCAGGGGCAGAGGCCGAGGTCGAGCAGAGGCAAAGCTCAGTCTAGAGCTCGAGCAGCAGCACCTGCAGTGGAGCCTCAAATTGATCATTAGGAGGAGATCCCAGCTCAAACAATACCAGTTGGACCAGCTCAGGTTCCGGAGGGATTGATAGCCACTCAAGTGCTTTAGGACACTCTAATCCGCTTGGTGGGCCTTATGGAGACTGTGGCCCAGACGGGTGTATTTCCGGTGGCACCAACCGTCTCTCGGGCTGAGTGAGGAGCACAGACTCCCTCTACTCACTCTCCGGAGCAGATGGCTCCCCTATATCAGACTCCAGCAGCCCAGCCAGTTAGGGTAGTTCAGCTGGTTATTGCGGCATAGGCCGAGGATAGGCCCGTTATGTCTTCTGAGGCCTTGATGAGGCTGAATAAGTTTACCAAGCTCTTTCCTATTCATTTCAGTGGTGCACTTTCTGAGGACCCAAAAGATTACTTGGACTATTGCCACTAGGTGTTGCATAACATGAGTATTGTTGAGACCAATGGGGTTGACTTTGTAGTGTTCTAGATGACCGGTTATGCCAAGAGATGGTGGAGAGATTATCTGTTGACTAGACTAGTTGTTCGCCATCACTTACCTGGGTTCAGTTTTCACAGCTATTTCTAGAGAAGTTCATTCTGTTCACTCTGAGAGAGGAGTATCACAGGTAGTTTGAGCGCCTTCAGCTGGGTGGCATGACCGTTACCCAGTATGAGACTCAATTTGTGGACCTGGCTCGCCATGCCATTGTCATGCTCCCTAATGAGAGGGAGAGAGTGAGGAGATTCATTGAAGGGATCACTTACAGTATCAGGCTACAGATGGCCAAGAAGACTGGAAATGATATTTCTTTTCCGTGGGCCGTAGAGATTGTTAGACAGATTGAGATGGTTCGCGGTGAGGAGAGGGGGCCGGTATCATATAAGAAGACTTGTCATTTTGGAGGTTCTAGTGGTGCCTCATCTAGAGGCAGGGGTTCTTTGTGCAGAGTCTATCCTCCCAAGCCATTTCAGTTAGCACTTCAAGCATCCCACGGTGCTTCGGGTAGTCGTGGTCCTTATGTATCTCGTCCTGGGCAGCTATCCTACAGTAGACCATCAACTCCTATTAGTGCACCTATGATCTTGAGCTACCATAGTAGTTATCCGGACCGTTCGAATCAGTCTCAGCTTCAGCAGTCACAACAACCGGGAGGGTGTTTTGAGTGTAGGGGTACAGGTATCAGGAGGTACTATCCTAGATTGTTGAGCAGCATGCCACAACAGAGTTCTCGTGCCGTGGTTCAGGCACCGATTTCTTCACCTCCCGCTTAGCCAGCTAAAGGCCGGGGTCAGGCTGATAGAGGTGGAGGTCAGGCCATTAGAGGTTTAGGTCAGACTTGGTATGAGCATTGTGAGTTCCCAGTGATGTCACTTGGGTTGAAAAACGCCCTAACAACATTTATGGATTTAATGAACTGGGTATTTAAGATCTTTTTGGATTCTTTTGTGATATCTTGATCTGCTCCCGCAGTCGAGAAGAGCATGAGCAGCATCTTTGAGTTGTACTTCAGACTCTTAGAGATAGCCAATTATATGCCTAATTTTCAAAGTGTGAGTTTTTGTTGGACTCGGTGCCCTTTTTGGGGCATGTTGTATTGTCCGACGGCATAAAAGTGGATCCTAAAAAGATTGAGGCAGTTCAGAACTGCCTTAGACCTACTTCAGCTACAGAGATCTGGAGTTTCTTGGGTTTGGCGGGTTATTATCGCCGGTTCATGGAGGGGTTTTCACCCATAGTAGCCTCACTGACCAGATTGACCCCGAAGGGTGCTCCATTCCGGTGGTCCGATGACTGTGAGTTGAGCTTTCAGAAGCTCTAGACTGCCTTGACTACAGCGCCAATGTTGGTGTTGCCCACTGGTTCAGGATCCTACACGGTGCATTGTAATGCATCACGTATTGGACTCGATGCAATATTGATGCAGAATGGCAGGGTCATCACATATGCGTTGCGCCAGTTGAAGGTTCATGAGAAGAATTACCCTATTCATGACTTGGAGTTGGCAGCCATTGTTCATGCACTGAAGATTTGGAGGCATTACCACTATGGGGTATCGTGTGAGGTATTCATGGTTCATCGGAGTATACAGTATTTGTGCAAGCAAAAGGATCTCAACTTGAGGCAGCAGAGGTGGTTGGAGCTATTGAAAGATTATGATATCACCATTTTGTATCATCCCGGGAAGGACAATCTGGTGGCCGATGCCTTGATTAGAAAGGCTGTGAGTATGGGTAGCTTAGCATATATTCCAGTTGGTGAGAAACCGCTAGCATCAGATGTTCAAGCCTTCGCCAATCAGTTCGTGAGGTTAAATGTTTCGGAGCCTACGCATTCTAGCTTGCACGGTCTCTCGGTCTTCTTTGTTTAAGCGCATCTGAGAGCGTTAGTATGACGACCCCCATTTGCTTTTCCTTAAGGAAATAGTGCGGCACGGATGTTCCAAGAAGGTTACTGATGGAGATGATGGGGTGTTGCGTATGTAGTGTCGGATTTGTGTGCCAATGTGGATGGGCTTCGTGAGTTGATTCTTGAGGAGGCCTACAGTTCGCAGGTATTCCATTCATCCGGATGCCGCCAAGATATATCAGGATTTGAGGCAGCATTATTAGTGGAGAAGAATGAAGAAGGATATAATTTCATATCTGGCTCGGTGTTTGAATTGTCAGCAAGTAAAGTACGAGCATCAGAGACCTGGCAGTTTGCTTCAAAAGCATGAGATTCCCGAGTGGAAGTGGGTGTGTATTACCATTGATTTTGTTGTTGGGCTCCCATGGATTTCGAAGAAATTTGACACAGTATGGGTCGTTGTGGACAGGTTGACCAAGTCGGCACATTTCATTCCAATAGCAGTTACCTATTCCGCAGAGTGGTTGGCTAAGATCTTTAGCCGCGAGATCGTTCATATTCATGGTGTGCCGGTGTCCATCATATCTGATCGGGGTACGCAGTTCACATTGTACTTCTGAAGGACCGTACAGCGTGAGTAAGGCAAACCGGTTGAGTTGAGTACAACATTTCACCCCCAGACAGATGGACAGTCTGAGGGCACCATTCTGCTATTGGAGGATATAATTTGCACCAATGTTATGGATTTCGGGGAATCTTGGAATCAGCTTTTGCCGCTTGCGAAGTTTGCCTACAACAACACCTACCAATCGAGTATTCAGATGGCTCCCTATGAAGCATTATACGGGAGGTAGTGCCATTTGCCAGTTGGTTGGTTTGAGCCGGAAGAGGTTCGATTGTTAGGTACCGATTTAGTTCAGGATACCTTGGAAAAGATCAAGATGATTTAGGATCGACTTCGTACAGCTCAGTCTAGGTATAAGACTTATGCCAGTCACAGAGTTCATGATGTTGCATTCATGGTTAGAGAGAGGATTCTGCTTTGGGTTTCACCCATGAAGGGTGTGATGAGGTTCGGAAAGAAAGGCAAGTTAACCCCTAGGTATATCAGACCCTTTGAGATTCTTGAGAGAGTTGGTGAGGTGGCTTACAAGTTTGCACTACCACCTAGCTTATCAGCAGTTTACCCGATGTTCCATGTCTCCATACTCCAGAAGTATCATGTTGATCCGTCCCATGGATTACATTTTAGCTCAGTTCAATTGAATAAGGATTTAACATACGAGGAGGAGCCTGTGGCCATTCTAGCACGGCAGATCCGGAAGTTGAGATCCAAGAGTTATCCTTCTATTAGAGGGCAGTGGAGCAGTTAGCCGATTGAGGCAGCCACGTGGGAGTCTGAGTCCGACATGCGGAGTAGATACCCACACATTTTCACAAGTTCATGTAACTTTCTATGTTCGTTCGAGGACGAACATTAGTTTTAAAGGTGGAGTATGTGATGATGCGATAGGTCATTGTGATTTTAAGCCTTTATTTTCGTGTTTCAAGACCTCGATTAGCTCCGTTTAGTGTTTCTCGATTTACGTGCACAGTCAGTGTCTTGTTCCGAAAAGTCTTTATGTAAAAAATTGAAGAAAATGTAAATTTTAGCTTTGAAAATAATTTGAGTTGACTACGATCAATATTTTGTGTAAACGGATACTGATCATTATTTTGAGGTCCCGGTGGGTCCGTATCGTGATTTGGTACTTGGGCATATGACCGAAATCAAATTCGAAAGTCCCTAACTTGATCTAACGTAATTTGTTGAAAACTAGTAATTTGAAAGTTTAAGGAATTTCGAAGTTTGACCGTAGGTTGACTTTATAGCTACCGAGTTTGGATTTAGGTTCCGAGACTTGGAATTTCATTTTACTATTATTGACTTGTCTGCAAAATTTGGCTCAAAATGGAGTTGATTTGACATGATTCAGTCGCTCGGTTGTAAAAGTCAAAGTTCTTAAGTTTCATTAAAAATTTCATACATTTTGATATCTGATTCGTGGTTCCAGGTGTTATTTTGGTGTTTTGATCATGCAACTTAGTTCGTATAATGTTATTACACTTGTGTGCATGTTTGCTTTGGAGCCCGAGGGGCTCGGTGAGTTTCGGATAGGCTACAAACCCTTTTGGACTTAGAAGTTGCTGCTTTCAACTATCTTCTGGTGTCTGGTACTTTGTGCTTCGCGATCGCAAAGAAGAAATGGGCCTAGGGAGGAATTTCTTATACGCGAACGCGATAGGTTATGGGATATGGCAAGCTGGGCAGTAACTCTACGCGGGCGTTGGCTCGCAAACGCAAAAGCAAGGGGGGCTAAGTCTTCGTGAACTCGAATAGTTGACCCTGATTGCGATGGCCATTTGGCCAGTGCTCTTCACGAATGCATCAGGTGCTTCGCGAACTCGAAGAACACCTGACGCTGGGGTATTAAACATTTCAAAAGTCGGGATTTTCTTCACTTTTCACCATTTTCAAGTTTGAGCTCGGCCTAGAGGCGATTTTGCAGAGAAATTTCATCCTAACTGTCACGACCCAAAATTCTAACCCGGTCGTGATGGCGCCTCTCATGAAGACAAGGCCTGCCAATCCAAACTATCTTCATTTTAATAGTTAAATAATACGAAAATAATATAGGTATGGTTTAATAACAGTAAATTGCGGGGAAAAAAAATAGTAAACCATCCCGACTACAACCCTCAGATCGAGGTGTCACAAAGTCATGAGTCACTAATGAAATCCTAATAACAAAATAACTGTTACAATATATTTGGCACAATTGTTTGAAGAAAGTGGAAACAACAAAATAAAAGAGATACGGGGCTGCGGACGTGAACAGCTACAATGCCTCGGAGCGGAACCGATAGCGCCTGAATCTACACACATGGTGCAGGGAGTAATGTGAGTACTTCCAACTCAGTGAGTAATACACATAAATAATGACTGAAAGTAAGAAAACACATAATGCACGAGGCAATCCATAATGAAGTAATGAAACATCACTGAAATAGTAAACCAGTGTAAATTCAAGTAGAAACTCCTTTCAACAGGTAAAACATGTGCATCTTTCAAGTAAATAACGTGAAGTAAAGAAAACACTTTAAAACTGCCCCTCGGGCTCAGAGTCATCTAAAAACACGCCCCTCGGGCAATATTATTTAAAATAGTAAAATCTTTCAAACTCCGGTTACCATCTGTCATTGTTACCAACTGTAACCTACAGTTGTCATTGTTACCAACTGTATTATCTCTGGTTACCTGTTGTCATTGTTACCAACCGTAACCTACAGTAGTCATTGTTACCAACTGTATCATCTACCCATCCCTGGTTATCAGTTGTCATTGTTACTAACTGTAACCTACAGTTGTCATTGTTACCAACTGCAATTATCATAATGGGTACCCTACGCTCACTGTGGGTGGTTCAGACTCCGGGAGGGGCTTCTTATGGCGCAAGCGCTATATCATATCTCGTGGCGGCGTGCCACCCGATCCATTTCAAAATCATTTGAAAACATCATTTGGTTTTCAAAACTGGGTTCAAATAATGATTCAAATCATTAACAAATACCCCCGAAGGGTTTACATAACCGGCGTGAAGCCCAACTATGATTTTAGTAAACAGTGATAAATTACCCCTGAAGGGTTCACATAACCGGCACGAAGCCCAAATATGATTTCAGTAAACAGTGATAAATTACCCCTAAAGGGTTCACATAACCGGCGCGAAGCCCAAATATGGCTGGAAGCCCAAATCTTTATATTATCAAATCAGTTCCAATCAAATAGGTAGTAAAATTCATCAATCGGCATGGACCAAGTCACAATCCCCAGTAGTAAACGACCCCACGCTCATCATCGAGCGTGTGCCTTACTTCAATATAGCACTACGATGTGCAATCCGGGGTTTCAAACCCTCAGAGCATCATTTACAATCATTACTCACCTCAAACCGGCTAAATCCTTAGCCCGCGACGCCTTTGCCCTTTGAATTGGCCTCCACGTGCGTCGAATCTATTCAAATTCAGAATAATTACGTCACATTATGCTATGGGGACAAAACCCAAGCGAAAATAATCAAAATTACTAGGAAATCCCGAAATTAGCAAAACCCGAGCCCCGGGCCCACTTCTCAAAATTCAGAAATTATCACTTCAACGGATTCCTTATCTCCTCACGAGTTCAACCATATAAAATTTGTCAAATTCCGACACCGATCGACCTCTAACCCTCACACCTAAGCCTTAGGGTTTTCCACAATTTTTCCCAACTTAAATCACCAATTAATTGCTAAAAATAGTGTAAACTGAGGTAATTCCTCCAAAATTTAGTTAGGAATACATTCCCCGATGTTTCTCTTGGAAACCCTCCAAGAATTGCTTCAAAACTTGTTTTAATCCGAGTTCTATGGCCCCAAGTATGTTTAAGATGACAAAAACTCTTCCTTCAAGAATTTGTCCATGAAAATCTCCAATATAGTTTTGAGGTTGATTTATGGTGATTCTATGGTGTTTGGAGGTGTTCCTATTCGTGGTTAACGAAAATGGGTCTTATAGAACAAGATGGACATTGGGTTCTACTTAAAGGTATCAAAAATCGGGTTAAAACACCCCTGTCAGGTCGAAAATGCGATCCCCTATGCCAAAAATGCTGTCCGCATTTCACCTCTGCAGTTCGCATTTTTGGTCGCAATTCTCGCCCCAAGTTCTGTCTCAGTTTGCAACATTCTGTGTCAAAATGCGGCCAAAATGCGGTCAGATCTGCGATCGCAGATCTGACATTTTAGCAGATTTTTCCCTCGACGCGAAAATTGGCATAACTTTCTCATACGATGTCCGAATTGGACGATTCTTTTTGTTATGGCTCCGAAATTTCAATACGGACCTAATGCTTCAATCAAAACTGAATTTGGAGTCCATTTGCATAATATTATATCACTTATTCTTGAAGATACGACATCGACACATTCTTGAAATGCCAAAGTTAAGCTCAATCAACCATCCAAAATCCATTCGACACCCTCGGGACTTCAACCAAACACGCCAACATGTCCCATAACATTATTCAAACTTGTTCCAAGCTTTGGAACGTTCAAATCAACATCATAACATCAAATTCGCATCGGATTCAAGCCTAAGGATCTCAAAATCTTCTAAATCGCTCTTTTGATCTAAACTCGACCAAACCACGTCCGAATGACCTAAAATTTTGCACACAAGTCATAAATCACATATCGAAGCTACAGCAACTTTCAGAATTCCATTCCGACTCTCGGATCAAAATCTCGCCTATCAACCGGAAATCGCGAAAATTCTAACTTCACCAATTCAAGCCTAATTCTACACGGAACCTCCAAAACTAATTCCGATCGCTCTCCTAAGTCATAAATCCTCTCCCAAAACTAACCGAATCATCGGAATTCACATCCGAGCCTTCTAACTCATAAGTCAACATACAGTTGACTTTTACAACTTAAGCCTCCTTGAAAGAGACTAAGTGTCTCATTTCTTACCGATTTCACTCCGAATGCAACTTACTCAATTAAATTACCTAAAACACTGATAACAACGTATAATGATACAGATATTGGGGAAGACGGAGCAGTAACCCATGAGACGATTTACCGGGTCGTCACATGGCTCGAGATATTTTAAGCGTTCAAGCTTCAACAGTGGCATCGGAGAGCGCTTTCAGTCAAGCGAGACTTTAAATCGGTGATCATAGAGCGTCTATGAGGGAGATCTTGGAAAATCAGTACTCTTCAGAGATTGGATCCGTTCGGAAAGAAGAAATTTTGGACTTGCAGAATCACGACCGGAGATAGACGAAGCTTATGAAGAAATGCTAGCGGAACTTGCGCAGGATGCTGCTTCGCCCGGAAGCGGTGATGAACAAGCTTCTTTTCCATCACCACCAATGAAAATTCCTCCGGACCTTGAAGGATTTATGAGATTTGTTAGAGATAATATATAGACTAATATGTAACTTGTATTTTGGCACATCTTCCTTAGTTTTTTTTCCTTTTAATGATGGTATTAGTACCTTGTTGTGCTCATTCCATTGGGGGAGGAAGACTAAGAAAGATATTGCCATTTTTTGTTAATGTCGTAATAATAAAAATTATAAGACATTCCCTTGAATATTTCTTTGCAGTTTATTTTGTGTTTAAATATGATATAATATATATATATATATATATATATATATATATTATATCTAATACATATAAACTATATATATAAGGTAATACATATAAACTATATATAAGACATTCCCTTGAATGTTTCTTTGCAATTTATTTTGTGTTTAAATATGATATAGTATATATATTATACATCTAATACATATATACAATAT
>MCJB01002403.1:0-35377 GCA_002018475.1 Nicotiana obtusifolia | reverse complement strand
TGTGTGTGTGTGTGTGTGTGTAATGTGATGTTTAGTGTAAAGTATATATATAGTGATGTATATCACCTCATATTTGACTTTTATTTTGTGAAAGTGGAATGTTAATTGCTACGATTCATGTTAATTTGAAGTGTTTTTATGTGTAGGAATGAGTCGGGAGTAATTGGGGGCGAAACGCACAAGAATTAAGCCGAAACGGGACAAAAACGGACAAGACTGCATTTTGGGCGCCACAGGCAGCGCCTGGCGCCACCTGTGGCGCCGGAAACAGAACTCCACTAGACATAGCGCCCTGGTGGGCGCCTGGCGCTACCCAGGGCGCCGATGACGCGGATCTCGCCTATTTTTCCTAGGGCACTGTTATTTTCGACCCTACATCTCCCCAATACCTATATAAAGAAGTCTAAACCTAATTGGAGGAGAGAGATGTGATTTTGGGAGCAATACATATAAACTATATATAAGACATTCCCTTGAATATTTCTTTGCAATTTATTTTGTGTTTAAATATGATATAGTATATATATATATATATATATTATATCTAATACATATATATACAATATATATATATGTGTGTGTGTGTGTGTGTATGTAAGGCAATATATATACACATATATATATATAAGGCAATATATATATACAATATATAATACTATATATATATATATATTTATATAGATATATATAAGCAATTTATATTAGTATATACATATATAGTTTACAAGAAATTTTTCTAGATAAAAAAAGAAATAGTCCGGAACGAAAAGCCCGTTTAGGCCCGTTAGGCCCGCGGGCCTGGCCCATTTAGCCCAGGACCATGTGGGCTTAGGACCGCCGTGGGCCAGTCCTTTACATCTGGCCTGTTAGGCCCGGGACCGTTTGGCCCGGGACTGCCTCAGCCCAGGCCCCGACCACAATACGGGCTTACGTGGGATCACCCCTGGGTATGTGATGATAAATTTACATGGCGGTTTGATGGCTTTGGAATAACTCTTGGCACGTTTCGAGGACGAACATCTGTTTAAGTGGGGGAGAATGTAACGACTCGACCAGTCGTTTTGGGCACTTGCACTTCGCTCGGTAGTTTGAGGGCATGAGTAGCTCCGTATGATGTATTATTACTTGTGTGAATCGTCAGTATGGTTTTCAGGTTATTTGGAATCGATGGAAGAATGGATTTCATGATTTAAGCTTTAAGTTGACAGAGTTGACCAAGTTTGACTTTTTAGTATTTGACCTCGGATTGGAGTTTTGATGGTTCCGTTAGGTTCGGATGGTGATTTTGGACTCGAGCGTATGCCCGAATATGCATTTGGATGTTTCTAGAATGTTTCGGCACAAATTGGCAAAAACTGGAATTTGAAGGTCTAGAAAAGTTTATAAGTTTTACCGAAAGTTGACTTTGATGATATCGGGTTCAAATTGTAATTCCGGAGGATTGGAATAGCTTCATTATGTCATTTGGGACTTGTGTGCAAAATTTAAGTTCATTCCGAGTTGATTTAATAAGGTTCGACACGATTTTTGAAAGTTGAAAGAGTCAAAGTTCATTAAGTTCAATTTGAGGTGCAATTCATGGTTTTGATGTTGTTATGCGTGATTTGAGACATCGAGTAAGCCCGTATTATGCAATTCATGGTTTTGACTTTTTAGTATTTGACCTCGGATTGGAGTTTTGATGGTTCCGTTAGGTTCGGATGGTGATTTTGGACTCGAGCGTATGCCCGAATTTGCATTTGGATGTTTCTAGAATGTTTCGGCACAAATTGGCAAAAGCTGGAATTTGAAGGTCTAGAAAAGTTTATAAGTTTTACCGAAAGTTGACTTTGATGATATCGGGTTCAAATTGTAATTCTGGAGGATTGGAATAGCTTCATTATGTCATTTCGGATTTGTGTGCAAAATTTAAGTTCATTCCGAGTTGATTTAATAAGGTTCGACACGATTTTTGAAAGTTGAAAGAGTCAAAGTTTATTAAGTTCAATTTGAGGTGCAATTCATGGTTTTGATGTTGTTATGCGTGATTTGAGACATCGAGTAAGCCCGTATTATGTTATGGGACTTGTTGGTATGTTCAGACGGCGTCCCCAGGGGCTCGGGTGAGTTTCGGATAGGTTTGGATTGTGTTGTGCTCGTTTTTTATTTTTCAACGTCATTTCTTCAACCATAAATGGTGCCACATTAAGAAAATGAGCTCCAATTTCTATTTTGATTGAAGCATTAGATTCGTATCGTAATTTTGGAACCATAGAAACTGGAGTCATCAAGTTTCGACATCATACGAGGAATTTATGATCATTTTACTAAGAATTGGGTTGCTAGATTTTTTCAGATTAATTACGAAATTGCCACTGAATTCGTATTTAAAAATCTGCACTATTTCCAAATATTGAACTCAACATATCTCCTTTATTATAAGGTCAAGTGGAGTGATTCAGAAGCCTAACTTGACTGGAATTTCACAAGAAATCCATTGGAGGCATCAAAAGCGAGTTACAGGATTGTTTGGCACACGAAACGAGGCAGAAAAATTGGGCAAAAATATTTAATATCGAGGGTTTGTTCATTTGGTCATATTTTGAGTTGGGGAGCTCTGATTTGGGCAATTTTTGAGGCTTTTGACTAGTTTCGATCCATTCGGAGATCGGCACGCGCGTGAGGGCATTTTTGGAGCATCATTTGGGTTGCTCAGTATTGGATTTGGCTTGTTTGAGGTAAGTAACACTTCTAAACTTGGTGCTCAGGGTATGAAACCCCAAATTACATGTTATGTGATTGATGTTGAGGTGATCGCATGCTAGGTGACGGGGCCGTGGGCGTGCACCGTGTGAATTGTGATTTAGTCAATTCCATGGAACTGTGTCGCTATCTTATCTGAACATTTTTACTGTACTCTATGTGTTAGAGTAGTTGAGCTGTGATTTATGCTAGAAATCATGTTTAGGCTATATACTGGTACTATTGGGACCAATAACGGTCATTCTTTGCTGTTGAGTTATTTTCTTAATTGCTGTTATGTACTCAGTCACATTCATCATTACATATCATATCTCAGTCTCTATTATTCTATATTGTCACATCTCGTTCATTGACTTGGGTTGCTTAGCATGGGTATTGCGAGCCCGAGAGACTGGAGAGATTGATGACTGAGTGAGGCCGAGGGCCTGTTGTGAGAGATATTGATGAGATCAGGCTACACGCCGCAGCAGGATTTATTGATTCATGCTAAGATTGGGCTTATTATAGCGCTTGGGCTAGATCGGCCCGTCCGGAGTCTTCACATCCACAGTGGGCGCAATTCCTAGCAATTATTTACATTTGGGCTGGATCTGCCCTGGTCTATTTTAATTTGGGGCTAGATTTGCCTTGGTTCATTTGTATTGGGCTGGATCTGCCCTGGACCTATTATGTTTGGGCTGGATCTACCCTGGGCTGGATCTGCCCTATACAGTACTGAGTGGCTGAGTGTCGAACATGGTGAGTGAGAATACGAGACAAAGATATTGAGTGCTCTGAGAGTGTGAGTACATGAATTCATCTCTGAGATGCATTATATTTGACGTGTGTACTTGAGATACAGGCATAGAGGTGCATTCCTCACGCTATCTGAAATGCACCTCATGTCAATATGCATGTCAATATTCCTCACGCTATCTGAAATGCACCTCTATTGACATGTAGACATAGAGATGTTCTTTCTCATGCTATCTGAAATGAAACATCTTATTTATTGTTGAAAGGTTTGGGGAAAATCACGATTTTCAAACTTACTCATATGTTTTTGGTGTTTTCGGTGAAATATTTGGGATATATTGTTACTTGAAAAGCGTGCCTATTTTCTGTAACTGCGAACGAGTCGAGCATCTTATCTCTGAGTTATTTTCTTGTACCATTATTATTATATTTTTATGAACTGTGGCTGGTTAGTGGAGTTGGACTCTGACCCTTGTCCCAGCTCATCACTACTTTCAACCTAAGGTTAGGTTTGTTACTTATTGAGTATATGGGATCGATTGTACTCATACTACACTTCTGCACTTTACATGCAGATGTTGGATGTTAATGTTGCTGCGTACGGCGGGAGTTAGATCTGAAGATGTACCTGCATTCCAGTTATGGCTATCACTTGTCCTTGGTAGCATTAGATTCGAGTTCTGTTCATTTAAATTTCAAACGTATGTTATAATTATTTCAATTCAGTCTTGTAAAAATCTTAATCTTAGAAGCTCATGATTTGTACTACCAGTCCTCAGAGAATTCTTTGTATAAAAGCAGTTGGACTATCTTTTTTTCTCTTAATAAATCTCATTAAATTGGATAGTTGGTTATTGGATTACCTAGCAGGTTTTGTTAGGTGCCACCACGACTAGTTGGTTTTAGAGTCGTGACAACCGATCCGCAAGACTCTACAAAACTTGCTTATGACTCGGAGCACCTATGAACCTAGGGCTCTTATATCAACTTATCACGACCCCAATTTCCCACCTTAATATGTCGTGATGGCACCTAGTCTCGAAGACTAGATAAGACTAACACATGCTAATTTAGTAACAGAACTGAACTATTTAATCATTTATCATAAACGTTTAAATGACATACATAGCCGCAAGCGGTCACTAGTTATACATTTCCCAGAACTAGTAGTACAGAGTCATATGCACTACTAAAATACACTAGAAATTTCTAAACACAATACTTTTTTGAATTACAGTTTAATAATAGCATAATTAAGTAAGATGGTGATTCAGGCCTGCGAACGTCAAGCAGGTATACCTTTAAGTATCCCCCCGCGCAGACGCAACTCTCAACAATGCAATTAGAATACTTGGATCTGCACAAAAATGTGCAGAAGCGTAGCATGAGTACACCACAATGGTGCCCAGTAAGTATCAAGCTTAATCTCGATAGAGTAGTGACAAGGCCAGGTCAAGACACCTACTAGACATAGAAAACTGTTCAAGATATACATAAGCTAACAATAGAAAGAACACCAATGTAAGACCAACCGCAAAAAAATTATTGACTTATAACCAATAATGAAGTAATAGAAACATAAATGGTAGAAAGTAGTAAACAAGTAATAAAGAAACAACATAATCAGAACACCAATGAGATGTGAATGAACTCAAATAAGAAAAACAATGGATGACAACTCAAATAATCAAATCGCTCCCAACGCACGGACTTACAACAAGAACACCACACCTCATAAACCACAAGTCATGAACCATAATTTCCAAATCTTACACATATAACACCTCATGCCCACAATAACAATCATCTTCGCACACAAAGCCCACGTGCTACCATGTACTTTGCAACCGAGATGAATATTAATTTAAATGAACGAAAGATACATTTAGACACCATAAAACATAATAACAATCTTGAATAAGATCAGGTGTGAAATGAAATAATGAGTTTATTTTAGAAATCAAGTAAAGTAAAATAATATACAATTTGTACGAAACAGAGTATAAGATGGTTTTAGTTTAGTAATCAATAAAATATCAGTAAAAGTATCATTTTTAAACAAAGCAAAACATAAGCTAAATTAACGAATTAAATATAGAATTTGTTAAAGAAAAATATGATAACAATTTTAAGTAAGTTAAACATCTAACAGGTTGATGAGTATAATTTAATAACCCAATTATAGTGAAAGTGCGATAACGATTTAGAATAATAAGGCATCGTGTGAGATAACAAGTTCTATCTTAAGAGGCACATAGAATAAAGCATGTTAATAATTCTTATGTTTAAACAATTATGTTACCAACAATTCAATAGAATATGATATAGTGACTCCATTCAATTAAATTCACATTGACAATCAATTCACCAAGTTATAACGGAGGCACAAATCTACATGTTAAAGCAACACAATAAATCACGTAGAATGCATGACTCACACAAGAAACCACAATCGTTCCAACACCAAGATAACAACGAATAACCAAGTACAATCAAAATACGGATGAATGAGTGAATGAAGAACAATGACCGTTCAAATCAACAAGTTGTTCCAACATGTAATGCACAATGAGAATCACAACCAAGGTACCGCCTCGCACTCACATTTTACAATTTCAATCACATTCTTTCCTTATATCACCTCGTGAGCCTTAAATTTAGTTTTGAAAATTATTTTTTCCCGAAATAGCCGCACGCGTTTTAGCGCACCTTATTTCACCGCGTGCCTACAAGTAGTTCCCCAACTAGCAACACGCGTATCAAGCCCACCTTATCTCACCGCATCCGTATCGATATCACAACACAATCACAACTTGCAACACAAGTGCCCATATGCCACAACTTGCCACAAAGTCAACAACACCAATATTTCCACAACAAATAGCCAATGGATCAACCGCAATGTGTACAAGAATTTCAACAATAACACAATGAATGAGAATTCTCAACAAGAAAAGGTATCTCAGCAATTAACAACTTCGCCTCAATATGATAATGGCTATTACAACTTCAACACCAATAACTCAACAAGATGATATTCCGCGAAATAACAACTCCAATTGAAAGTGATTCAACAATTAAGAGGTAACAAGACAATAAGGAAAACAATAACTTCAACTAAAGCATAATAAGATCAAAATAACAAATAAGAGGTAGAACAAGTGCTAACAACGTCAAATAAAGCATGTAAGAGTAGATTAACAATGAGAGATATGACATGTTATGACAACTCAATTAAAGGCATAGAAATAGTCTAGATAATCTAAACCGATCAAATACCACATATAGCTCATGTACTCACTCGTCACCTTGCATACACAACTTTCACATAACACAAATAGCATAATCTATCCAAATCGTAAGGGGTAGTTTCTCCCACACAAAGTTAAGCAAGATACTTACCTCAACTAGGCCAGCTCAACCCTTCAAAATAGCTTTTCCCCTAAATTTCGCCTCCACATGGTTCAAATCTAACCAAAAATGACTTAATAATATCAAACAATACAAGATAAACCAATTACATCAAATAAAGCTATGATCTTTATATTTTCCCCAAAAAGTCAACAAAAGTCAACGCTGGGCCCGCCTTGGATTCCGAATCCAAGCTGAGCGAAGCCCGAACAAATACAAGCTCACACGAACAAAAATCAACTCACTTGGAGTCCGATAGCTCAACCAATTTGCCAAAACATCGCTCTTGGGTGTTCATAACCCAAGAGTCCAACCCACACTAGTTGGATCCGAATTTGTAACGACTCGACTAGTCGTTTTGAGCATTTGCATTCAATTCAGCTATTTGAAGTCTGGAATAGCTTTGTATGATGAATTATGACTTATGTGAATCGTCAAATTTTGTTTTTAGATGATTCAGAATCGATTTGGCAGAATGATTCTCAACTAGGAAGCTTTAAGTTGGAAGAGTGACCAAGTTTGACTATTAAGTAGTTGACCTCAGATCGGAGATTTGATGGTTTCGTTAGGTCTGGATGTTAATTTTGAAATTGAATGTATGCCCGGATTTGCATTTGGATATTTCTAGATTTCTGCAGTAATTTGCTAAAGCTAGAGATTTGAAGGTTTAAAATGTTCATAAGTTTGACCATGAGTTGACTTTGATGGTATAAGGTTCAGATTGTGGTTCCGGAAATTTGAATAGCTTTGTTATGTCATTTGGGATTTGTGTACAAAATTTGAGTTCATTCCAGGTTGATTTGGTATGGTTCGACACGAGTTTTGAAAGTTGAAATTTCAAAAGTTCATTAAGTTCGATTTGAGGTGTGATTCATGGTTTTGATGTTTTTATGTGTGATTTGAGGCTTTTAGTAGGTCCGTGTTATGTTTTGAGACTTGTTGGTATGTTCGGACGGGGTCCCGAGGGGCTCGGGTGAGTTGCGGACGTATGTCGGACCATTTTTCAGTCATATGTGGTTGCTCATAGCTGCTGGTACTGATATTGCGCACCTGCGATTAATTTTGCATAGGTGCGGTGGTCGCAGAAGAGGGAATGTGATCGCACCTGCGAAAGGGTCTGAGTTTGGAGTCATCGCAGATGCGGAGCTTGGGGCGTATGGCGTGGCAAAAGCAATGGCCTATGGCGTAGAAGCGGGATTTGGCACAGGAGCGGAACAAGAATCGCACCTGCGATGTCGCAGAAGCAGAATATGTTTCCGCAAGTGTGATGGGTCGGTGCTTAGTGTATTTCTGCAGAAGCGGATGTCTTGTCGCAGAAGTGGCTCATTTATCGTAGATGCAAAGAGGTCTGGGCAAAACATTATTAATTCGAGGGTTGGTTCATTTTGTCATATTTTGAGTTGGGGAGCTCTAATTTAGGCGCTTTTGGAGGCGATTTTCACAATATGGATTGGGATAAGTATTTCCTCTCTCAGTCATACTCATTCATTTGCATATCATATCTTAGTCTCTGTTATATTTGTTGTCACATCATTGTTATCATTGTTTGGGCTGATTGTCATTCGATTTGCGAGCCCGAGAGACTGGAGATATTGATGATTGAGTGAGGCTGAGGGCCTGATTGTGAGTGATATTTATGGGATCGGGATGCACAACATAGCAGGCTTTATTGATTCATGATGAGATCGGGTTGCACGCTATAGCATGCCATGTTGTCTTATATTAGCGGTTGGGAAGGATTCGCCCCTCCGGTGTCTGACATACCAGTAGTGAGCGCATGTACCAAGTGCATGTGCCGAGTGATTGAGAGTGTTGAGTGATTGGGAGGTGCTGAGTGATTGAGCATGCTCAGTGAGATTGAATACTCCGCGAGCATGAGCACATGAGTTCATCACTGTGATGCATTACGTTTGACATGCATACTTGGCATGTAGGCATAGAGATATATTTCCTCATGCTGTATGGTATCATGACATACATGACTTCACATGCACATTGACATATAGGCATAGAGATATACTTTCCTTATGTTATCTGATAATGAAACATCTTATCTGTTGTTGAAAATATTTAGGAAAAATCAAAGATTTCTGACTTACTTATACTTTGATGATTTCAGTGAAAGATTTAGGTTTTACTGTTATATTGGAAAAGCATGCCTATTTTCCGTAACTGTGAACGAGCTGAGTATCATATCTTTGAGTTATTTCTTGCACTACTCTTATTATATTGATATGAGTTGTTGTTGGCTATTGGTGTCGGACTCTGATCGTTGTCCAAGCTCATTACTACTTTCAACCTAAGGTTACGTTTTGTTACTTATTGAGTACATGGGGTCGATTGTACTCATACTACACTTCTGCACCTTGCTTGCAGATTTTGGAGCTGATATCTTGTGTATGGTGGGAGCTGGCTTTGAAGATGAACCTGCATATTGGTTTTAGCTGCTTCTTGTTCATGGTAGCTTTAGATTTATAAAAATTTGTTTATGTACATTTCAAACAGATGATGTATTTATTTCATACTAGCTTTGCAAACTCAAAATCTTAGAAGCTCATGATTTGTACTACAGTCCTTGGGGTTCTTTGTATAAAGGTTCAATTATATTATCATTATTTTTCTTAGTAGATCTCATTTGAATTAGATTGTTGCTATTTGGCTTAGCTAGCAGGTCGGGTTAGGTACCATCACGACTAATTGGATTTTGGGTCGTGACAAGTTGGTATCAAAGCTTTAGGTCCATAGGCTCTACGAGTCATGAGCAAGTGTTTAATAGAGTCATGCAGATCGGTATGATGACGTCCATGCCAATCTTCGAGAGGCTACGGGGCATTTAGGATAAACTTCCCATCTTTCTTTCCTTATTGTGCGACATTGATTCAGCTTGAAGCGTATCTCTTTGAATTCCTTTCACTTACTCGTATGAGCATGTGAGCACTCGGTATTAGCTGTACACCGACATCTTGTAAATTTCTTGGATGAGGAGCGAGATGTATTTTCTGTGTTTCTGTGATGGGTCAGTCTGGAGGACTTGAGGCCGGGTTTTGACCGTAGCTTGGGCTCGGTAACTTCAGTTGTGTGAGCATGGGCTTTTGAACTTCTGTGTTCGGTAGTGTCCCTATGAGTGGAATTTATGGCTTGCTGAGTGGTTGGATAGCTATATGATGAGCAGGATGTGACTGCAGGATGCGTTCAGATGGTTTGAATGTGACGAGAAGAGTTTGCTTGAGATGTGAAAAAGATTATAGGCGATTTCTGTGGATGTGTCATACAGTCTTGAGTTATGAAGGTTTTTGAGAGATTCTTTCGTGTTATTTCATTTGTGGAACGAAGTATATTTTCATGTCTAGTTGATGAGTTCAGACTCAGGAAGATTAAGTGATTGCGTAGTAATTGTGGCTGCGAAAGGGTATAAGGAGATGTCAATTTAAGGCTAAGCGGGCGGGTTATCACCTGCAGGGTAATCTACGGATGTGTGATCCTTATGATGTTGTGTGGAGAGTTTCTTTCTACCAGTGGGTTATATGAATTTTCCATATGAGTTTGGATCGGTGGTGGAAGTGACCTGATTTTCATGAGGATGAATACGAGCTTAGCAGATGATTCGGGCACTTTATGGGTTGTGTTGCAGGAGCTTGTGAAATATTTAGTTGAATCTCACTACGGTATTATGGCAGTAATAAATATGGGCATTGTGAGTTATCGAGTGTTTTGATCTATGGATTTGAGCCAAGTGGGGAAGTCTGCTACCGACGATTTGATTGCATAGTTACGTGTTGTATTGGTTCCGATCTGAGGCATACTTGTGGATCGGTTATGACTTGCAGATGTTGGTTTTGAGGATGACTTAAGCAAGGAAATTTCTGGATGCATGATGTATTGCACCTTATGGATATATGGAAGTCTTGGGAGTGGTTTAGGGTTGTTGTTCATGATAGATATAGCGCACTAAGAAAAGGGTATTCGCTCGGGTGCTTAGAGGTATGGATTACTCCTTTGGGCATTGGTGTGCTAATGGGGAACATGTCGTTTGGCCCGTTTGGGCGGTGCAATTGAGATTTGAATAGAGAGCATCACCCTCGAGAAGGTTTTAATGGACTCAAGATTCATATGTGGCAATTGAGAAATTTTTGGGTTTGTATATGGCTAGAATCTGAGATTTGCATCGGATGGTGTCAAGACACACGATATTTCTATATCATTGGTATTGCGGTACTCGCCTGGTTAATCGACTGCTGATGTTCATATTTTGCTATGTGGCATGGAAGAATTATAGAGGTAATTCTCGTCGGATGATTATGTATGCGAGATGTGTCAGTCATTCGAGTAGTGGAGTTGGGATAGGCTATGGTGATTCATGTGTTCTAAGGATTTGGAGACTGGGAGTTCTCAGGAGCATATTATTTTGGGGTTGCGGACTGTGAAGATGTGGCCAAAGATAGCTAGATGGTATTACGTGTTATGGTTAGATCATTGTAGACTTTTAGAGGGCTATTTATCTATTTGGTTATGACTGGAGTTGATCTGGGGGCCATTGGTAGGCCCAATGAGGATGTGTATTCTACATCGGGTCGAATTTGTTAACCCATAACTGTTAGTGTTGTGGGGTGTGTCATTCGGTTAGATTTGAGCTTGTTCGTGTTCTAATATGTTTTATGTGTTACTCATTTATTCTACGAGAGGTTGTGATTTATTGGTTATATGCACACATGATGTGGTTCTACTTGGGCCTTGTAGCAGAATTCGAGCGAAATGGTTATTGGGGTGTTGAATGGTTGATTTCTCCTTGGTTATGGTCTTTCCCGGCTGTGGTATATTATGTTATTCGCTTCTCCATCGTTATGGTCATGCACTTCGTGTACATGATGTCGAATCGCGTGTGGTTGTTGATTTTGAGCATTGTGGCTTGAGGTATTTCATATGGACCGGTGTTTGGATAGGGCCGCGCATTGCAACAGAGTTATGTTGGGATGTGATCCTTTGTGTTAGATTCATATGTTTTGGTTCTACTGTGTGTGATGGGTTCTTAGCATTGCATTGTGGTAGTACTTGTTGAGCTGGCGGGATGGTTCCTTCATTTCCATTCTCTTTCCATCATTGGGTATATTTGAGTTATTGTTCGTTGGTGCACGGATTGCATGGTATGTGGCTCTAAGTAGGATTTATATGACAGGTCGGTCGAGTAGCTTGTACTGGATGATGTGAGGTTATTGGATCTAGAATGGGTACTATCAAATTTTATTACAGTATGTTTGGAAGAATAATATCGGAAGTCATAGGATTTGGCTTTGGCTTTTGTCAGACGAGAGAGAGAGAGCTCCATGAATTGTTGATCTGATAAGTGGTTATAAGTTTTTGCGTGCTTCTTTAGTCATCGGCAGTGTACAAAGGTTGTGAACGAGGTTTTATTTGACATGAGGTTTACTACCGGTATCAGGTTTGTTTTGAGCAGCTACTGTGATCGCAAATTATTGCTATAGGTATATATCATGTGATTACATCTTGGGTTGTGGTTATGGCTTGATACAGGTTGTTCAGACTTATACAGTGTGTAGATGCGAGATTCGGGTTTTGTAAGGACTTACGGATGTTGGAAATTGGATTCTAAGGCTAAGGTTGAATTAAGGATCTTCAGTGATGTTGCGATGTAAAACTTATATGGAATAGGGTGACGTGGGATCACCCCTAGGTATGTGCATGGTAAGGTTACACGGCGATTTGGTGGCTTTGGAATGACTCTGGGCACGTTCGAGGACAAACGTATGTTTAAGTAGGAGAGAATGTAATGACCCGACGGGTCATTTTGAGTATTTGCATTTTGTTCAGCTATTTGAAGTCTGGAGTAGCTTTGTATGATGTGTTATGACTTGTGTGAATCCGGATGGTTATTTTAGACTTGGGCGTATGCCCGGATTTGCATTTGGATATTTCTAGAAGGTTTCGGCACTAACTGGCGAAAGTTAAAAATTTGAAAGCTTGGAACGTTCATAAGTTTGACCGGAAGTTGACTTTGATGATATCGGGTTCAGAATGTGGTTTCAGGAATTTGTATAGCTTCCTTATGTTATTTGGGGCTTGTGTGCAAAATTTGAGCTTATTCCAGGTTGATTTGATATTGTTCGGCACGCATTTTGGAAGTTGAAAGTTCAAAAGTTCATTAAGTTCGATTTGAGGTGCAATTCGTGATTTTGATGTTGTTATGTGTGATTTGAGTCCTCGAGTAGGTCCGTGTTATGTTTTGAGACTTGTTGGTATGTTCGGACGGGGTCTCGAGAGGCTCGGGTGAGTTGCGGACGTATCTCAGACCATATTTCATTCACATATGGTTGCTGGTAGCTGCTACTGATGTTGCGCATCTACGCAAATCGCAGAAGCGGGAAAGTGATCGCCTGTGAAAGGGTCTAGGTTTGGAGTCATCACAGATGCGGAGCTTGGGGCGCATCTGCAGCCTCGCAGAAGCGATGGCCTGTGGTGCGGAAGCGGGACTTGGCGCAGGAGCGAAACAAGACTCGCACCTGCGATGTCGCATAAGCAGAATATGTTTTTGCAGGTGCGAGGGGTCTGGTGCTTAGTGTATTTTCACAGAAGCAGATGTCTTGTCGCAGAAGCGGCTCATTTGTCGCAGATGCGAAGAGGTCTAGGCGGAACAGTATTAATTCGAGGTTTGGTTCATTTTGTCATATTTTGAGTTAGGGAGCTCAGATTTAAGCGCTTTTGGAGGCAATTTTCACCACATTGAAGTGTTTCCTACTCGGTTTTGGTTATATTGCATTAATCTATCTTCGTTTTTTTTTTTACAATTGGTATTTTGAAAGAGAAATTTGGGGTTTTTGTCAAAATTTCTCCTAAAGTGAATTTTTGAGTTTTGAACATCGATTCAGAGTCGGATTTGAGTTAAACTAATATAGTTGGACTCGTAATTGAATGGGTTGTCACATTTTATGAGTTTTTTCGGGTTTCTAGGTGCGGGCGCGAGCTTGGCGTTTTGGTTGACTTTGGGTTTTTGATTAAAGATTCAACCTTTATCGACTAGATTTGATTCCTTTGGCATTATTTGATGTTTTTAAGTTGCTTTTGGCTAGTTTCGAGCCGTTCGGAGGTTGATGCACGCGAGATGGCATTTCTAGAGTGTGGGTTGGCTTGCTCGATATTGGATTTGGCTTGTTCGAGGTAAGTATAGTATCTAAACTTGGACTTGAGGGTATTTAACCCTGAGAACTATGTTACAAGAGATGTATTGAGGTGACGCATATGCTAGGTGACGAGCGTGTGGGCATACGCCGAGGAAATCATGATTCTAGTCGACTATTAGACTTTGACCCGGACTTGTTTTGGCTGTTATATATTGTTACCTTCATGTTCTCCCTACTTTTTTGATTATATGAGCTTTGAATCATTGTTAGAAATCATGTTTAGGCTATATACTTATTTTGTTGCGACCCACTAAGGTCATATCTGCTGTTAAGTTATTTGCTTAAATTGCAGCTACATACTCAGTCATACTCATTCATTTGTATATTCATATCTCAATCTCTGTTATCATTTGTTATCACATCATTGTTATCATTGTTTGGGGTGATTGGTATGAGATTTGTGAGCCCGAGAAACTGGATAGATTGATGACTGAGTGAGACCGAGGCCTTGATTGTGAGTGATATTTATGGGATTGGGTTGCACGCCACAACAAACTTTATTGATTCATGAGGGAATCGGGCTGCACGCTGCAGCATGCCATGTTGGCTTATATTAGCGGTTGGGCAAGATCTGCCCCTCCGGTGTCTGACATACTAGCAGTGAGCGCATGTACCGAGTGCGAGTGCGAGTGCGAGTGCTGAGTGCAAGTGCCGAGTGATTGAGAGTGTTTAGTTATTGGGAGGTGCTGAGTGATTGAGCGTGCTGAGTGATGTTGAATACTCTGAGAGCATGAGGACATGAGTTCATCACTGTGATGCATTGCATTTGACATGTATACTTGGCATGTAGGTATAGAGATGCAATTCCTCATGTTGTATGGTATTGTGACATTCATGACTTCACATGCATATTGACATGTAGGCATAGAGATGTACTTTCCTTATGTTATCTGATAATGAAACATCTTATCTGTTGTTGAAAATATTTGGGAAAAATTAGATATTTCTGACTTACTCATAATTTGATGATTTCGGTGAAAGATTTGGGTTTTACTGTTATACTGGAAAAGCATGCCTATTTTCTGTAACTGTGAACGAGCTGAGCATCATATCTTTGAGTTATTTCTTGTACTAACTTTATTGTTATGGGTTGTTCTTGACTATTGGTGTCAGACTCTGACCGTTGTCCAAGCTCGTCACTACTTTCAACCTGTGGTTAGGTTTGTTACTTATTGTGTACATGCGGTCGGTTGTACTCATACTACACTTCTGCACCTTGCGTGCAGATTTTGGAGTTTATATTGCTGTGTATGGTGGGAGCTGGCTTTGAAGATGAACCTGCGTTCTGGTTGTAGCTGCCTCTTGTTCATGGTAGCTTTAGATTTATAAAAATCTATTTATGTAACAGATGATGTATTTATTTCATACTAGCTTTGTAAACTCAAAATCTTAGTAGCTCATGATTTGTACTACCAGTCCTTTGGGATTCGTTGTATAAAGTTTCAGTTATATTATCATTATTTTTCTCAGTAGATATCATTTGAATTAGATTATTGCTATTTGGCTTACCTAGCGAGTCTGGTTAGGTGCCATCACGACTAGTTGGATTTTGGGTCGTGACACATATCTCCCGAAATACTCCTCCAAAACTCGCCAAATTCGAGTATGTTGTTCTCCTAATATAGGAGAACAAAACCCCAAAAAGGAATCGGGAAATAAATGCTTCTAACTCATTTTCAATAATTAAAATTTTGGACATAACCCTAGGTCTTGATTTAAAGAATTAAATGGGTTTTCAATTAAAATCATGGATTAAAGCTTAAACCAAGGAAATGAATCAAAGGGAAATAATTAGGTTATAGTTTAGACCTTATCCCATGGAAGAAACTTGAAGAACATCCTTGAATTCTCTCAATCCCAAACTTTCAAGATGAGAAAAACTCCAACAACATTAATAGCCAAAAATGCCCAGCTGTTCTGTCTCGTTTCTTGTGTCAAACGATCCCGAAACTTTTTTTATTGATGCCTCCAATGGATTCCTCATGATATTCCAGTCAAGTTAGGCTTTTGAATCACTCAATTTGACCTTATAATGAAGAGATATGTTGGTTTCAAAATTTGAAATAGTTCAGATATTTAAATACGAATTTAGTGGCAATTTCGTAGTTAATATGAAAAATCTAGCAAACCAATTATTAGTAAAATGACCATAAATTCCTCATATGATGTCGAAACTTGATAATTTCAGTTGCTATGATTCCAAAATTACAATACGGATATAATGGTTTAGTCAAAAAACGAATCAAAGGTCGTTTGCTTAATATGGTAACCTTTATGCTCAAATCGACATCGAAACCTAAAACAATCACCATACAACCCAAACTTATCCAAAACTCATCGGAATTTAACCAAACTTTGCGGACATGTCCAAAATCATCACACAAACTTATTGGAATAATTAAAACCCGATTCCGAGTCCATTTACACAAAAGTCAAATTTTGGTCAACTCTTCCAACTTAAAGCTTTTAAAACGAGAATTATTTTTCCAAATCAATCCCGAAACGCTCGAAAACCGAAGCCAACCATCCACGCAAGTTATAATAAATAATATGAAGCTACTCAAAGTCTCAAATCACCGAATGGAACGCTAAAGCACAAAACGACCGGTCCAGTCGTTATATTCTCCTCCACTTAAACATACGTTCATCCTCGAACGTGCCAAGAGTCATTCCAAATCCATCAAATCGCCATATACCTTTACCATACACATAACCATGGGTGATACCACGTCCCCCCAATCCATATAAGCACGACAACAACACCTAATAGAGGATCCTTGCTTCAACCTTAGTCCATAAGCCTTAAAACTCAAATCTCTAACATTCAGAACTCATTATATGACCCGATTCTTGCATCTATGCACCGTATAACTCTGTTCAAATATCAATCCATAACCATATTTTAAGAAATAATCACATGATATACCACATAACTCAAATACTCATAGCAATAACTTCTGACCGCAATAGTTGCTCGATAACCAACCCGACACCGATAACAAACCTCATATCAACTAAAACCTAGTTCTGAACCTCCGTACACTGCCAATGCTGTAAGAAACATACATAAACTCATAACCACCCATTAGATTAACAAGTCGTGGAACTCTCTTGCCTGATAAGAACTATAACCAAAATCTTAGCCGACTTGTGACACAATTCTTGCAAATATACCTTAATCAAATCCGATGACACTCAATTCAGGCCCAATAACCTCACCTCATCCAGTACAAGCTACTCGACCGACCTGTCACACAAATCTTACTTAGAGCCAAATACCATGCAATCTGTGCACCAACGAACAATAACTCAAATATACCTAATGATGGAAAGAGAATGGAAATAAAGAAACCATCTCGCCAGCTCAACAGATACCACCACGAAGCGCAATGCTATCAATCCACCACACAAGGGGAAACATAACACACGAAATAAGCATAAAGGATCGTATCCTAGCATATCGTTGCTGCAATGCATGACCCAATTCGACGTCGGACCACCTGGAATACGTCGAGCCATGATACTCACAATCAACAACCATAAGCATATCAACATCAAATATACGAAGCGCGTGACCATTACTATGGAGATATGGATATCGCTGTATACCAGAAAGGCAGAAAAAGGAAGACCATAACCAAAGGACAATCAACCATTCAACACCCCAAGAGCAATCTCGCTTGAATTTCGCTATTAAGCCCAAACATAACCGCATCGGTGTGCAGATAACCAACAAATCACAACCTATTGCAGCATAGGAGAGTAACACATGAGACATATCAGAATCACGAATGTGATCCACCTTAACTAATAACATACTCCTCCATAATAACTATGCTGAGTAGATAAGTCTAACACGATTTAGAACACACATCTTTATTAGACCTACTAGAAGTCTCCAAATCAATTTTGATCCTTCCGAAGTAGAAAGATAGCCTCTAGAAAGCCCACAATAACATATCTATAGTACATAGCATTAGTTGCCAACCTCTTAACATACCTTCATCGATCACAACCATGGAACAATCTGTCTCGAGAACCCTCATAGTCTTCAAATCCCTAGAATACTAGAATCTCCAAATCCGATCCCAACTGCACTACTCAAATAACTGACACATTCCTCCCATATGGTCACCCGACGAGAAGTACTTCTATAATTCTTTTGTGCCACAAAGCAAAATCTGGACATCAACAGTCGATCAACCAAGTGATTATCGTAATACCAGTCAGGCATCCACAAGTCGAAACACAGTGCACCTTCTGGAGTGCGCACCCTTCTTAGGTGGTACAAAATAGTGCTAGCATTCTTATAAACATCTGAAATCGTCCATGTTGTATAGAAATCGTGACCCTATCAGGGCGAAAATCGTAACACGCAACACTTTCCTTATGCCGGTAGCAAACATCTAGCTCTAGCCATGGTCGACAATATCAAGAACTCTTTGAGGCTAGTCCGCACACCACCAAGCCATCAGAACTGAATGTCCCCAACTCAACCAAGTGACGCAAGCTGTCAAACCTAAGAGCATTGCCACAGAACACTGGTGAAGCATTACCACACCAAAAGAACTAGTTACCTTGTTGCTACGCTAACCCAGCACCACCGAGCTGACCCATTTCTTTGAATCCTCCTTGACTTGTCTTCAAGTCAACACTTTCCCTTGTCTGTACATAATGATCCTAAGTCAAAGCTCGCTGTGGAAGACCCTAGCACGAACCACATCGTTCGAAAGCCCATAAATTGTTGTATTTCCTCTGGAGCACCCAACAGTGCTCCAACCGAGATGCCCACTCTGAAGAAACCTTCTGTTGATCTGAAGATGTTTCTCTATCCTCTTGACACTAGAATATAGATTTAGCAATGATATCGATATACCACAAGTTCCAACACCATCCCATGAAAATCTCAGATCATAGTCATGTACAATTCTGGGGAACCCCTCAACACTGCATATATACCTCAGACCCAAGACTGATATGACACTTGCCCATGCAATTTGATAGTTGATAGTAAACTCCCCCACTTGGCGCGGAGTCATAGGGCATAACATCTAGTGATCCACATTACCAACCTTCATAAGCTCGTACAACACCAATCAGATACACGAACCAGTTGCATCCCACGCTTGAACAACTGAAGATCTACCAACATGTCCGCGTCCTTAGTCTAGACAATACCTTAAGACAATGATCGAGCATCTATGGCCCCTTCGTAGCCCATCTGCAACATAACAAACCGTCGGAGCATTGATGCTATCAAGCGCGCAATATCATATATGAGTGGATGTAAAGGAATGTAAGATATATGCTTCAAGTTGAATCAATGTCGCACAATAAGGAATAAAAGTAGTGGTTCCTAATAGTTTCGTAGCCTCTCGAAGATAAGTACAGACGTTTCCGTACCGATCTACAAGACTCTACTAAACTTGCTTATGACTCGGAGCACCTATGAACCTAGGGATCAGATACCAAATTGTCACGACCCCAATTTCCCACTTTAGGATGTCGTGATGGTACCTAGTCTCTAAGACTAGGTAAGCCTAACACATACTGATTTAATAACAAAATTGAACTATTTAATCACTAATCATAAACCATTAAATGACATACATAAGCACAAGCAGCCACAAGTTATACATTTCCCAAAATCAGTAGTACGAAGTAATAAGCACTACTAAAACACACTAGAATTTCTAAACACAACATGGTTTTGAATTACAATTTAACAGTAGCATAATGAAGTAAGATGGTGACTCCGAAGCCTGCGAACGTCAAGCAGGTATACCTTGAAGTCTCCCACTGCGCAAACGTAACTCTCAATAATGCAATCAGAATACCTGGATCTACACAAAAATGTGCAGAAGTGTAGCATGAACACACCACAATGGTACCTAGTAAGTATCAAGCCTAACACCGGTAGAGTAGTGACGAGGCCAGGTCAAGACACCTACTATACATAGAAACCTGTTCAAGATATACATAAGCTAACAATAGAAAGAACATCAACGTAAGACCAACGACGAAAATATTATTGATTTGCAACCAACAATGAAGTAATGGAAACACAAATGGAAGCAAGTAGTAAACAAATAATAAAGAAACAATATAATCAGAACACCGATGAGATGTAAATGAACTCAAATAAGGAAAAAAATAGATGACAACTCAAATAATCAAATCGCTCCCAACGCATGGACTTACAACAAGAATTACCTCGAGGCACCATACCTCATAAACCACAAATCGTGAACCACAATTTTCAAATCTTACACATATGAACCTCGTGCCCGCAATAACAATCACCTTCTCACGGCGAAGCCCATGTGCTACCGTGTACTTTGCAACCATAATAAATATTAATTTAGATGAATCAAAGATATATTTAGATACCATAAAACACAATAACAATGTTGAATAAGGTAAGGTTTCAAATGAAATAATGAGTTTATTTTAGAAATTAAGTAAAGTAAAATAATATACAATTTATACAAAACAGAGTAAAAGATGGGTTTAGTTTATAAATCAACAAAATATCAGTAAAAGTATCATTTTTAAACAAATCAAAACATAAGTTAAATTAATGAATTAAATATAGAATTTGTTAAAGAAAAACATGATAACAATTTTAAGTAAGGTAAACATCTAACGGGGTAATGAGTATAATTTGAGAACCCAATTATAGTGAAAGTGCGATAACCATTTAGAATAATAAGGCATCGAGTGAGATAATGAGTTCTATCTTAAGAAGCACATAGAATAAAGCATGTTAAAAATTCTTCTATTTAAACAATTAGGTTATCAACAATTCAATAGAATATGATACAGTGACTCCATGCAATTAAATTCATATTGACAATCAATTCGCCAAGTTATAACAGAGAACAGATTGACATGTTAAAGCAACACAACAAATCACGTAGAATGCATGACTCACACAGGAAACCACAATCTTTCCAACTCCAAGATAACAACGAATAACCAAATACAATCAAAATACGGATGAATGATTGAAGGAAGAACAATGATCTTTCAAATCAACAACTTGTTCCAACATACAATAAAAATCATAACCGAGGTACCGCCTCGTATTCACGTTTCACAATTTCAATCACAATCTTTCTTCATATAATCGCGTGAGCCTTACATTTAGTTTTGGAAATTATTTTTTCTCGAAATAGCTACACGCGTTTTAGCCCACCTCACCCCGTGCCTTCAAGTAGTTCCCCTACTAGCAACACGCGTATCAACCCCACCTTATCTCACCACATGCGTATCAACCCCTAGCCTTATACCACTGCATACGTATCAATATCACAACTCGCACTACAAGTGCCCATATGCCACAACTTGCCACAAAGTCCACAACACCAATATTTCCATAGCAAATAGCCCATGGATCAACCACAATGCGTACAATAATTTCAACAACAAAAAATGAATGAGAATTCTCAACAAGGAAAGGTATCTCAGCAATTAACAACTTCGCCTCAATGTGATATGGCTATTACAACTTAAACACCAATAACTCAACAAGATGATATTCCCCAAAATAACAACTTCAATTTAACGTGATTCAACAATTAAGAGGTAACAAGATAATAAGGAAGGAAATAACTTCAACTAAAGCAAATATGAGCAAAATAACAGATAAGAGGTATAACAAGTGCTAATAATGTCAAATAGAGCATGTAAGAGTAGACTAACAATGAGAGATATGACATGTTATGACAACTCAATTAAAGGCATGGAAAGAGTCTAGATAATCTAAACTGAAAATATCACATATAGCCCGTGTATGCACTCGTCACCTTGCGTACACGGCTTTCACATAACACAAATAGCACAATCAACCCAAATCCTAAGGGGTAGTTTCCCCCACACAAAGTTAGGCAAGATACTTACCTCAACTAGGCCAACTCAAACCTCCGAAATAGCTTTTCCCCTAAAATTAGCCTCCACACGACTCAAATCTAACCAAAAATGACTTAATAACATCAAACAGTGCAAGAGAAACCAATTACAATAAATAGAGCTATGATCTTTACATTTTTCCCAAAAAGTCAACAAAAGTCAACGTCGAGCCTGCCTTGGATTCCGAATCCAAGCTTACCCGAGTGAAGCCCGAACTAATACAAGCTCACACAAATAAAAATTGACTCAGTCAGAGTCTGATAGCATAACCAATTCGCCAAAACATTGCTCTTGGGTGTTCATAACCCAAGAGTCCAATCCACACTAGTTGGGTCCCATATTATAACGACTTGATTGGTCGTTTTGAGCATTTGCATTCTGTTAAGCTGTTTGAAGTTTAAAATATCTTCATATGATGTATTATGACTTGCGTGAATCGTCGATTTTTGTTTTCAGGTGATTCGGAATTGAAAGCTTTAAGTTGGAAGAGTTGACCAAGTTTGACTATTGATTATTTGACCTTAGATCGAAGTTTGATGGTTTCGTTTGGTTCGGATGGTAATTTTGGACTTGGGTGTATGCCCAAATTTGCATTTGGATATTTGTAGAAGGTTTCGACACTAATTGGAAAAAGTTAAAAATTTGAAGGTTTGAAACGTTCATAAGTTTGATTGAGAGTTGACTTTGATGATATTGGATTCAGATTGTGGTTCCGGGAATTTGAATGGCTTCATTATGTCATTTGGGTCTTGTATGCAAAATTTGAGTTCATTCCGGGTTGATTTGTAATGGTTCGACACGAGTTTTGGAAGTTGAAAGTTCAAAAGTTCATTAAGTTCAATTTGAGGTGCGATTCGTGGTTTTGATGTTGTTATGTGTGATTTGAGGCCTCGAGTAGGTCCGTGTTATGTTTTGAGACTTGTTGGTATGTTCAGATGGGTCCCGAGGTGCTCGGGTGAGTTACGAACGTGTTTTAGACCATTTTACATCATATGTAGTTGCTAGTAGCTGCTGGTACTGATGTTGCGCACCTGCGGATAATTTTGTGCAGGTGAGGTGGTCGCGGAAGAGGGAATGTGATCGCACCTGCGAAAGGGTCTGATTTTGGAGTCATCGCAGATCCGGAGCATGGGGTGGATCTGCGGTCTCGTAGAAGCGATAACACGTGGCGCAGAAATGGGACTTAGCGCAGGAGCGGGACAAGGCTCGCACCTGCGATGTCGCAGAAGCGGAATATGTTTCCGCAGGTGCGAGGCGTCGGTGCTTAATGTATTTCCATAGAAGTGACGCCGCAGAAGCGACTCATTTTTAGCAAATGCGAAGAGGTCTGGGCAGAACAGTATTAATTCGAGGGTTGGTTCATTTTATCATATTTTGTGTTGGGGAGCTCAAATTTAGGCGCTTTTGGAGGCAATTTTCACCATATGGATTGGGGTAAGTGTTTCTTAATTGGTTTTGGTTATATTTCATGAATCTATCTTCGTTTTTGGCTTTTGATTGGTGATTTTGAAAGAGAAATTGGGGGGGTTTGTCTAAATTTGTCCTAAAGTGAATATTTAGTTTTGATCATTGATTCAGAGTCGGATTTGAGTGAAACTAGTATGGTTGGACTCGTATTTGAATGGGTTGTCGGATTATGTGAGTTTTGTCGGGTTCTAGGTGCAAGCGATTGGATTTGTTTCCTTTGGCATTATTTGATGTTTTTGAGTTGCTTTTTGCTAGTTTTGAGCCGTTCAGAGGTTGATGCGCGCGGGATGGCATTTCTAGAGTGTGGGTTGGCTGGCTGGGTATTGGATTTGGATTTTTCAAGGTAAGTAATGTATCTAAACTTGGATTTTATGGTATTTAACCCTGAGAACTGTGTTATAAGAGATGTATTGAGGTGACGCACATGCTAGGTGACGAGCGTGTGGGCATACGCCGAGGAAATCATGATTCTAGTCGACTATTAGACTTTGACCCGGATTTGTTTTGGCTGTTCTATATTGTTACCTTCATGTTCTCCCTACTTGTTTGATTATATGAGCTTTGAATCATTGTTAGATTTCATGTTTAGGCTATATACTTATTCTGTTGCGACCCACTAAGGTCATATTTGCTGTTGCGTTATTTGCTTAAATTGCAGCTACATACTAAGTCATACTCATTCATTTGCATATTCATATCTCAGTCTCTGTTATCATTTGTTGTCACATCATTGTTATCATTGTTTGGGGGGATTGGTATGAGATTTGTGAGCCCGAGAAACTGGAGAGATTGATGACTGAGTGAGACCGAGGCCCTGATTGTGAGTGATATTTATGGGATTGGGCTGCACGTTGCAGTATGCCATGTTGGCCTATATTAGTAGTTGGGCAGGATCCGCCCCTCCAGAGTTTGACATACCAGCAATGAGCACATATACCGAGTACGAGTGCCGAGTGATTGAGAGTGTTAAGTGATTGAGCATGTTGAGTGAGGTTGAATACTCTGAAAGCATGAGAACATGAGTTCATAATTGTGATGCATTATATTTGACATGCATACTTGGGATGTAGGCATAGAGATGCATTTCCTCATGCCGTATGGTATCGTGACATACATGACTTCACATGCACGTTGACATATAGGCATAGAGATATACTTTCCTTATGCTATCTGATAATGAAACATCTTATCTGTTGTTGAAAATATTTAGGAAAAGTCACAGATTTCTGGCTTACTAACATTTTGATGATTTCGGTGAAAGATTTGGATTATACTGTTATACTGAAAAAGCATGCCATAATTTCTGTAATTGTGAACGAGCTGAGCATCATATCTTTAAGTTATTTCTTGTACTACTTTAATTATATTATTATAAATTGTTGTTGGCTATTATTGTCGGACTCTGACCATTGTCCAAGCTCGTTACTACTTTCAACCTAAGGTTAGGTTTTCTACTTATTGAGTACATGGGGTCGGTTATACTCATACTACACTTCTGCACCTTGCGTGCAAATATTGGAGCTGATATTATCATTATTTTTCTCAGTAGATCTCATTTGAATTGGATTGTGGCTATTTAGCTTACCTAGCATGTCGAGTTAGGTGCCATCACGACTAGTTAGATTTTGGGTCGTGACAAGTTGGTAGCAGAGCTCTAGGTTCATAGGTTTCACGAGTCATGAGCAAGCGTATAGTAGAATCTTGTTGATCGGTATGATGATGTCCATACCTATCTTCGAGAGGCTACAGGGCATTTAGGATAAACTTCCTATCTTTCTTTCCTTATGGTGTGACATTGATTCAACTTGAAGCGTATCTCTTTTAATTCCTTCCACTCACTCGTATGTGCATATGAGCGCTCTGTATCAGTAGTACATTCGTCTTGTGGATTCCATGGATAAGGTGCAAGATGTATTTTCTATGTTTTGGTGATAGGCCGGTCTGGAGGACTTGAGGTCGAGTTTCGTCTGTAGCTTGGGCTCGGTAGCTTTAGTTGTGTGAGCGTGTGCTTTTTGACTTCTATGTTCGGTAATGTCCCTATGAGTGGAATATATGGCTCGATGAGTGGTTGAATGGCTATATGATGAGCAGGATGTGACTGCCGGATGTGTTCAGATGATTTGAATGTGACAGGAAGAGTTTGCTTGAGATGTGAAAAGGACTATTGGATGCTCGATTTTTGTGGATGTGTCATACAGCCTTAAGTTATGAAGGTTTTTGATAGATTCTTTCATGTTATTTAATTTGTGGAACGAAGTAGATTTTCATGTCTTGTTGATGAGTTCAGACTCAGGAAGATTAAGTGATTGCGTAGTAGTTGTTGTGAAAGGGTATAAGGAGATGTCAGTTTGAGGCTAAGCAAGTGGGTTATCACCTGCAAGGTAATCGATGGATGTGTGATCCTTATGATGTTGTGTAAAGAGTTTCTTTCTACCAGTGGGTTATATGTGTTGCCATTTGAGTTTGGATCGGTGATGGAAGTGACCTGACTGTCACGAGGATGATTGCGAGCTTAGTAGATGATTTGGAGCATTTTATGGGTTGTGTTGCAGGAGCTTGTGACGGATTTCGTTGAATCTCACAGCGGTATTATGGCAGTAATAGAGTATGGGCGTTATGAGTTATAGAGTGTTTTGATCTATGGATTTGAGCCAAGTGGGGAAGTCTGCTACCGACGATTTGATTGCATAGTTACGTGTTGTATTGGTTTCGATCTGAGGCATACTTGTGGATCGGTTATGACTTGCAGATGTTGGTTTTGAGGATGACTTAAATAAGAAAATTTCTGGATGCATGATGTATTACACCTTATGGATATATGGAAGTCTTGGGAGTGGTTTAGGGTTGTTGTTCATGATAGATGTAATGCACTAAGAAAAAGGGATTCGCTCGGCTGCTTAGAGGTGTAGATTACTCCTTTTGGCGTTGGTGTGTTGATGGGGCATAGGTCGTTCGCCCATTTGGGAGGTGCAATTGAGATTTGATATAGTGGATGACCTTCAAGAAGGTTCTAATGGATTCAAGATTCATATGTGGCAAGTGAGAATTTTTCGAGTTTGTATATGGCTAGAATATGAGATTTGCGTTGGATGGTGTCAAGAATCATGATATTTCTATATCATTATGGATCATATATTTCAGTATCAAGAAGGTAAAGGAAACAACTTTAGATTCGTAGAAGGTCTCTTCAGGGTGGGTGTCTCGATTGTGGTACTTTTCGGATGCTTAAGAGGGGATACAATGGCTTATCGGCCTTATGGCGATATGGTTTTATGCTAGGATCTCTAGTGGTGAGCGTGAGTTAAGGGTCATAGTGTGCTATCAAAGAGAAGAGTTAACTTAAAGGCAATTCAGAAGAAACTTAGAGGAAATAGGACAGATTAGTAGTAGGTTGGACTAGCACGGTAATGGATATGATCGGTTTTTTGGGTACTTATGATGTGGTGTCTCTACAGGTATTTTGTGGCAACACTCTTGGGTTTTGCGACCTGCGCGACGTGGTTGAGTTAGGGAGATTCAATTCTGATGGCTTGGTTATGTGCAAATGGGTTTCGAAGAATTCTCAATGGTTTCTACCATGGTTTAAGATGGATATTTCCTACCGGCGTAAGGAGCATGTTGCGTATTGTGATTTTCTCCTGGATGGGATCAAATGGAAAGTTTTTGACAGATCGGTTATGTATTCTGCTGGTGAATCAGAGTTGATAATGAGATTCTTGTGCTTTTCATATGATGCCATGATAGATGCGGTACGTCCTGGGGGATTGAGATTTGCATGTACAAGGTGGTGGTTCAGTTTTGGAGGGAAGGTCATGAATTTTGAACAATATAGACAGTTTCAGATGTTTAGATGAATTCTATAACTACTTGGTATTGCCTGAGAAGGGTGCGCATTTCAGAAGGCACACTATGTTTTGACTTACGAATGCTTCATTGGTATTGCGGTACTCGCCTGGTTGATGGACTGTTGATGTTCAGATTTTGCTATGTAACATGGAAGAATTATAGAGGTATTTCTCGTGGGATGATTATTTATGAGAGATGTGTTATTCATTCGAGTAGTGGCGTTGGGATCGGCTATGGTGATTAATGTGTTCTATGGATTTGGAGAAAGGGAGTTCTTAGGAGCAGATTGTTTCGGGGTTGCAGACTTTGAAGATATGGCCAAAGATAGCTAGATGGTAGTACGTGTTATGGTTAGATCATTGTGTACTTTTAGAGGGCTATTTATCCATTTTGTGGTGACCGGAGTAGATTTGAGGGCCCACTGGTAGGCCCAATGAGGATGTGTATTCTATATCGGGTCGGATTTGTTAACCCAAAACTGTTAGTATTGTGGGGTGTGTCATTCAGTTAGATTTGAGCTTGTTCGGGTTCTGATATGTTTTATGTGTTACTCTTCTATGCTACGAGGGGTTGTGATTTATAGTCATACGCACACATGATGCGGTTCTGCTTGGGCCTTGTAACGGCATTCGAGCGAAATTATTAGGGTATTGAATGATTGATTCCTCCTTGGTTATGGTCTTTCCAGGTTGTGGTATATTATGTTATTCGCTTTTCCATGCTTATGGTCATGCACTTCGTGTACTTGATGTAGAATTGCATGTGGTTGTTGATTTTAAGCATTGTGGCTTGAGGTATTTCATAAGGACCGATGTTTGGATAGGGTCACACATTGCAACAGAGTTATGTTGGAATGTGATCCTTTGTGTTAGATTCGTGTGTCTTGGTTCTACTATGTGTGATAGGTTCTTAGCATTGCGTTGTGATGGTACTTGTTGAGCTGGCGGGATGGTTCCTTCATTTCCATTCTCTTTCCATCATTGGGTATATTTGAGTTATTGTTCGTTAGTGCACGGATTGCATAGTATGTGGCTCTAAGTAGGATTTATGTGACAGGTCGGTCGAGTAGTTTGTACTGGATGAGGTGTTGGACCTAGAATGGGTACTATCAAATTTTATTACGGTATGTTTGGAAGAATAATATCGGAAGTCATAGGATTTGGCTTTGGCTCTTGTCGGACGAGAGAGAGAGCTCCATGACTCGTTGATCTGATGAGTGGTTATGAGTGTCTGCGTGCTTCTTTCATCATCGGCAAATTGTCTGGGTACTATGACTGGAGAGATTGATGACTGAGTGAGGCCGAGGGCCTGATTGTGAGTGATATTTATGGGATCGAGCTACACGCCGCAGCAAGCTTTATTGATTCATGATGGGATCGGGCTGCATGCTGCAACATGCCATGTTGGCTTATATTAGCGGTTGGGCAGGAACTGCCCCTTCGGAGTCTGACACACCAGCAGTGAGCGCATGTACCGAGTGCGAGTGCCGAGTGATTGAGAATGTTGAGTGATTGGGAGGTGCTAAGTGATTGAGCATGCTGAGTGAGGTTGAATACTCTGAGAGCATGGGCACATTAGTTCATCACTGTGATGCATTATGACATGCATACTTGGCATGTAGGCATAGAGATGCACTTCCTCATGTTGTACGGTATCGTGACATTCATGACTTCACATGCATATTGACATGTAGGCATAGAGACTTACTTTCCTCATGCTATCTGATAATGAAACATCTTATTTGTTGTTGAAAGTTTTTAGGAAAAATCAGAGATTTCTAACTTACTCATATTTTGATGATTTCGGTGAAAGATTTGGGTTTTATTATTATACTAGAAAAACATGCCTATTTTTTGTAACTGAGAACGAGTTGAGCATCATAGCTTTGAGTTATTTCTTGTACTACTTTTATTATATTGTTATGAGTTATTGTCGACTATTGGTGTCGGACTCTGACCATTGTCCAAGCTCGTCACTACTTTCAACCCAAGGTTAGGCTTGTTACTTATTGAGTAGATGGGGTCTATTGTACTCATACTACACTTCTGCACCTTGTGTGCAGATTTTGGAGCTGATATTGCTGTGTATGGCGGGAACTGGCTTTGAAGATGAACCTGCGCTCCAGTTGTAGCTGCCTCTTGTTCATGGTAGCTTTAGATTTATAAAAATTTATTTATTTACATTTCAAACAGATGATGTATTTATTTACTAGCTTTGTAAACTCAAAATCTTAGAAGCTCATGATTTGTACTATCAGTTTTTAGGGATTCTTTGTATAAAGGTTCTATTATATTATTATTATTTTTCTCGGTAGATCTCATTTAAATTAGATTGTTGCTATTTGGATTACCTAACGGGTCGGGTTAGGTGCCATCACGACTAGTTGGATTTTGGGTCGTGACACATATCTCCCGAAATACTCCTCCAAAACTCGCCAAATTCAAGTATGTTGTTCTCCTAATATAGGAGGACAAAAGCCCAAAAGAATCGAAAAATAAAAGCCTCTAACCCATTTTCAATTTTTAAAATTTAGGACATAACCCTAGGTCTTGATTTAAAGAATTAAATGGGTTTTCAATTAAAATCATGGATTAAAGCTTAAACTAAGGGAATGAATCAAAGGGAAATACTTAGGTTATGGTGTATTCATTACCCCATGGAAGAAACTTAAAGAGCATCCTTGAATTCTCCTAATCCCAAACTTTCAAGATGAGAAAAACTCCAACAACATTAATAGCCAAAATGCCCAATTGTTCTTCCTCGTTTCTTGTGCCAAATAATCCCTAACCTCGCTTTTGATACCTCCAATAAATTCCTCGTGACATTTCAGTCAAGTTAGGCTTTTGAAATCACTCCATTTGACCTTATAAAAGAAGGAGATATATTGGTTTCAATATTAGAAAATAGTGCAGATTTTTAAATATGAATTCAGTGGCAATTTCGTAATTAATCTGAAAATCTAGCAACTCAATTCTTAGTAAAATAACCTTAAATTCCTCATACGATATCGAAACATGATGATTTCAATTGCTATAGTTCCAAAATTATGACACGGATATAATGGTTTAGTCGAAACACGAATCAAAGGTCGTTTGCTCAATATGGTAAACTTTATGCTCAAATCAACGTCGAAACCAAAAACAATCACCATACAACTCAAATTTATCAAAAACTCATCGAAATTTAACCAAACTTTGTGGACATGTCCAAAATCGTCATAAAAACTTATTGGAATAATTAAAACTCGATTCCGAGCCGTTTACCCAAAAGTCAAACCTTGGTCAACTCTTCCAACTTAAAGCTTCTATAATGAGAATCGTTCTTCCAAATCAATCCTGAACCACTCGAAAACCAAACCAACCATACACGCAAGTCATAATAATTAATATGAAGCTACTCAAAGTCTCAAACCACCGAATGAAACGCTAAAGCTCAAAATGACTGGTCGGGTCGTTACAGCAAGTGAAGTGGTGGTTTATGTCCATACACTGCCTCAAAAGGAGTCATTTTTATAGCAGTATGATAGTTGATGTTATACCACCATTCAGTAAGGGATATCCACTGGACCTATTCTTTTGGTCGTTCATTGCACATACATCTGAGGTAGTCTTCTAAACATTTGTTCACAACTTGTGTTTGTTCATCTAACTAGGGGTGGTAAGCAGTGGAATGATGCAGCCGAAATCCTTGTTTTTCAAATAAAGATTGCCAATATTTGCTCAAGAATATAACATCTCGATCACCGACTATAGTTTGAGATAGGCCATAGAGTTTATAGACATTGTCTAGATAAGCTTGAGCTACAATAGAAGTTGTACAAGGGTGTACAAATGCAATAAAATGAGCATATTTGATCAACCTGTCCACTACCACCAAGAACACAGATTTGTTATGCCCTTGGAAGACATTCTATAAAATCCAGAATATTTTGCCATATCTTCCTATGGATGGGAAGGGGTTGTAACAGTCCTGGATAGTTCACATTTTCACATTTGCATTTTTGGCAACTTTCACAGCTCCTGACATATTTGTAGATGTCTTGCTTCATCTTCTTCCAATGATATAGTTGACTAATTTTGAATAAAGTGGCAGCCACACTTGAATAACGCCCAACAGCTGAGTTATGTAAGTATTGTAAGACTTCTTCCCTGAGATTAGGATCAGGACCAGTTACAATCCTTCCCTTCTTGTATAAAATCCTAGCATGTAAGAGGTAAGTAGGATTAAACAAGGGCTCTGTCTGCAGTTGAGCCACTAATTTCTGTAATTGGGGATCCCTTGAATACGACTGTTTGACCTTCATGAGGAAATCAGAAGTGATAATAGTCAACATTTGCAGCTGAACCTGTGTAGCAGGATACCTTGACAAGGCATCAGCTGCTCTATTGTCTTCTCCTTCTTGTAAAGGATAGCGTAGTTATACCCCATTAGCTTTGCCAACCACTTTTGCTGGCTAGGAGTTGAAATTCTTTGTTCTAGTAGGTATTTGAGGCTCTGATGGTATGTCTAAATGACAAAGTGCCTCCCAATTAGATAAGGCCTCCATTTGTCAATAGCAGTTATAATGGTCAATATTTCTTTTTCATAAACTGACAGCAGTTGATATTTTGGACTCAAAGCTTTGCTCATGTAATGGATGTTCAGCTTGCACTAACACCCCAATACCCACCCTATAAGCATCAGTCTCAATCACAAAGTCAAGAGAGAAATTAGGTAATTCCAACACAGGAGTAGTGCTCATGGCCTATTTCAGTTCTTGAAAAGCTACAACATCCTCTTTTCCACCCAAATTTGTCCTTTTTGAGTAAATTAGTTAGAGTTCTGGTTAATATCCATACCTTTTGACAAATCTTCTATAATAGCCAGTCAAGCTCAAGAACCCTCTAAGTTCCTTAAGATTTTGTGGAGTAGGCCAGTCTCTCATTACGTGCACTTTGCTAGGATCAGTGGTCACTCCCTTTTGTGTAATGATGTAACCTAGGTACTTTACCTCAGTCTTCCCAAAAGAACACTTACTGAGCTTCACAAACAGGTTGTGCTTTTGTAGGACATCAAAGGCTTGTTGTAGAAGAATTAAGTATTCATGCCATGAAGGACTATAAATGAGAATATCATCAAAAAACAATGGAATGAACTTCCTTAGATATGGCTGAAAGATCTTGTTCATGAGACTTTGAAAGGTTAAGGGGGCATTAGTTAGGCCAAATGGCATCACTACAAACTCATAATGGCCACTATGGGATCTAATAGTTATCTTCTCAATCTCTTTCTCAACCATCCTAATCTCATGATAGCCTGATATAAGGTCCAATTTTGAAAAGTATTTTGATCCCTGTAGTTCATTTAGCAATTCTTCTATCATAGGAATAGGAAATTTATCCTTCATTGTACAGTCATTTAGTTTTCTATAATCGATACAAAGTTTTCATGTACCACCTTTCTTTTTTACCATAACAATAAGAGAAGAGAATGGTCTTACACTAGGTCTAATGACACTAGACTTTAGCATCTCAGCAATCGTCTTCTCAATCTCATCTTTTTGGCTAGCAGGATATCTATATGGCCTCACATTGATGGGTGAAGCTCCTTCCTTCAAAATGATTTTGTGGTCATGAGCTCTATGAGGTGGTAAGGTTGTTGGTGCCTCAAAGAGTGGTGCATACTGCTTAAGTACCTTCTGCAAATCCTTTGAATCCTGCGTCTTCTGAGAATGTAATGCTATTCTTACTTCTTGCACTGGATTTGTCTTCTGTGATGGCTGAATAAATACCATTGACATCAAGTGAATTTGGCTAGGCGCTTGTTGAGCACCTTTTGCATTATAACATTAGCTACCAATTTAAATGCCCCAGGTTGACTTTCCCTCAAAGATACCTTCCTTCCTCCAATCTGGAATTTCATTTTCAACTGCCTAAAATTCTATCTTATGTCTCCTAGAGTAATGAGCCATTGTATGCCTAATACTACATCAGCTCCTCCTAATGGAAAAACCAACATATCAGCCTTGAAATCCACTCCTTGCATCTTCCAAGTGACCGCTGAATCATAACAGAGTTGTGGACCTTGCTACCATCTGCTACAGACACAGAGAAAGAGGGGATGGTTTCCAATTTACAACTCAACTTCTTTGCCACTACTAGGTCCATGAAATTATGTCTTGACCCTGAGTCAAGTAGAACATGAACCATTTTTCCCTTAACATCTCATTTTACCCTCATTGTTCTGTGGTCACTAGTTCCATCAAGGGCATGAACAGAAATTTGAGGATTCAAGGTTAATTCCTCAGAGTTCTTATTCTTTTCTGGTTCATCTTCCCAAATGGGCTTCTATTTCCTCATCCAATTCCAAGATGAACAATTGCTTCCTCTGACTACACTTGTGCTCTGGTATATAATTTTCATCACACCAACAACAAAGGCCATTTGCTCTTTTATCATCCATCTCCTTAGCTGACAATCTCTTTGATTCTTGAAATGCCGACTAACTGTCAATCTTGCTGAATTTGCTAGGTCCTGATGTTCTACTACCTTCACGATCCTGATTCAAATTGGATCCCCTAAAACCTTATCCCCACAACTGCTAGGTGTAGAAAGTAGTGATCTTGAATTTCTTACCAAGGCTTGTGTATGACCATGCTACAATTTTAAAGATTGTTCTGCCTATTTGGCTTCGATATAAGCCTTCATTAGTGTTCTTGGCCCCAACATCCTTACTTAGACCTCAATCCCAGGCTTCAAATTGGCTAAAAAACTACTAATGGAATGCTATTTTGTCAGCTCTACTTGGTTCAGTAATTCGTCAAATTTACCAAGAAATTCTTGAATAGTCCTACTCTATTTAAAAGCCACCAGTTCTGCCATGGGGTCTGCGTGTTCAACATCCCCAAATCTCAAATACACTGCCCTAACATAATCCTCCCAATTTGGAAATCTCCCCATTCTTTGTTTCATATACATTTTGTGCCACTATATGGTTTTGTATTCCATGATGATAGAGGTTGTTTGAACCTTGTTTTCCTCTGAAGTGTGCTCGTAATCAGAAAATTGCACTGCCTTGTATAACCAATTAATATTATCTTTCCCGTTGAACTGGAAAAAATCAAATTATTGATATCGACCGGCTGGATTAGGGTTATGACCTTGAATGTGATTTTCCCCATTTTTCGCTGCTTCTGGAGCTACGTGAGCCGCCGGAGCTCCATTGTAAGTTGTCATGGCGATTTGCATTTGCTTAATTTCACCCGATGCATCTTGAATACGCACTTGCTCACGTAATTCTTCCATCTTGCGCCACATTTCTCCATTTCTTGGTGCTAGCCTCCGGCATAATTTTCGGCTGAGAATCGTCTCGCTCTAATACCAATGAAACGTGCCCAATGAAGAACACAAATTGTGCAATCCTAAAGGGTTGGGATGAAGAACAACCCTTGAACAGATGTGCACTTACTTGGACTAGGAGTAAGAATTGAGAGAGAAGAAGAGTGTGGTTTATTGATAGAAAATGCTAAACTCTGATCGATATTATACTGAGTATCTCTTTTCCGCATTTAACCTCCTAACCTTTCCAAGTGATGGTAACTAACTAATGAGGTGACTGTTAACAACTCAACAATCATAACCGACTACTAATTGCTTTTAATGAAAAGACTAATACGCCCTTGACAATTACCCCTACAGATATAGCCTATAAAATAGTTCAATAAATAATTACGAACAAGCACAACATTATTCTCAATCAATGGAGTAATAATTGTTATTCCCTCCGTTTCAATTTAAATGAGGTAGTTTGACTCACCATAGAGTTTAAGAAAAAGAAAGAAGACTTCTAAAACATGTGGTCTTAAAAGCTTTAGGAGTAAAAGCTAAGGCTGTGGCCCACGGTGGGCCTGGCCCACGAACGGCCCGGGACCGCGGGCCTGGCGGGCCTAACGGGCCTGTGGTCCGGGCCCTAGCGGTCCTGGGCCTCAAACGGGTAAAAGCCCGCGACGGGCCGGGCTGCGCAAAAAGGCCCGCCAGGCCCGGGACCGCCGGGCGAGCCTGGGCCGGGCCTAGCGGGCCCAACGGTCATTTTTT